>JANZLC010000006.1:21465211-21476681 GCA_026413385.1 Erythroxylum gracilipes
TAATAATAATAATAATAATAATAATAATAATAATAATAATAATAATAATAATAATAATAATAATAATAATAAGGACATTTTGATCTTTTTTTTACTTATTCCTTTCTTATTCCAAGTTTATATTTTCAAACCAAACATTGAAATAAAAATTCTTTCTTTATTCCATTCCCTAAACCAAACAAAGTAATACTCATTCTGTTATATTCCTCATCTTTTCTATTCCTAAGAATAATTATTCTATTCCCTATCTATTTCATTCCTTGAATCAAACAGACCATTAGTATTGCTATTAACAAAGGGTCTTAAGTGGATGTAAGTTAATCTCAGGCTAAACAACATGAGTTTCAATTTCTACTTTAATTATCCTTTTTATCCTAGTTTTGGTTACTTGATAGCTTCTCTCTGGTTGTTCTCACCAGATGTAATCCTTTTTTATTTTAATATACTTATATTTCTTTAAGATATTTATTGTTTATCTACATATCACATCATGTTCAAATCAATCAAATGAACTATAAAAAAAGACCAAAAAAAATAAATGGTTGTACTATAGAATTTGAGTATAAGAGAACATAAAGCTTACTACATTTACTCATTGGTAAGTGATCGATTAACTCAAAATGGTTGTACAAAATGAAATATAAGTATGCTGGTAGTGTTGAGTGCGTTAAGGTGTCACTCATTTCTAAGAGTTTTATATATGCTATGGTGATAGGCTATCATGAAACTTTTGCTCCAGTTGCATAAATTATTACTTTGAATTGCTTAGTTCCATTTACTGCCATTACATCTTTAAGAAAACCAATGAGTAGATGTTAGTAAAGCTTTCTTATATAAAGATCTACTTGATGAATTGTATATGAAGGTATTAAAAGGTTTTAGCAAACCAAGTGATAATTGTGTTTGCAAGAAAAACATGTCCATTTATGAGCTTAAACAATCGTCTGTCTAGATGTTGGTTTTATAAAATTTCAAGTTCTACAACCTTTTGTTTAGTTAGATGATTTGGCTCTTGCCATGAATAATCCAACGATAAAACATTATGGTTAAACTCCATCTTAATTTAGCTTTTCGCATTAAATACTTGGGTAATTTGAAGTTTTTTTCATGTTATTGAAGTCTCACAGTGAAGAAGGAATAGTTGTCAATCAATGAAAAATAAACCCTCAATCTTTTGGAAGATACATTACTTTTAGTCAAACAATATGCTAGTTTTCTCATTGAATCACGACGTAATTTAGTAGCGAGTATAGGTGATCCATTTTTGTATGTAAATTAGTATTATCATCTTATTGGTAGATTACTCAATTAGACTGAGATCCTACGTCGATTGGAGAGGAGAACGAAGTACACCTTATCAGGGTACAAATATTTCTTCCCTATAGACGCGTTTTTCTGGATGCGAAAAGAGTAAAACTGTGAAGGCCTTGGCTTGATGAGCAACTCAAAGTGAACAATACCTGTGAGCTAATAGTCTGAGCTGCTACACAATCACTAATCTAATATCACTTTTCCAGTGTAAGCATTAAGTCTTATATGCGATCATCAAGGTCCACATTTGAATACATCATATGGATTTCTTCAATATCTCAAAATAACCCACGATTAAGGTACTTTTCATTTACAGTAGTAAATTACACTAAATTATATATTGTGATTCAAATCATGTAAATTATCCAACAACTAGACATTCCAACACTGGTTATATAGTTTTTGTTTTTGGTATATAGTCCAATTTCTAAAAAAATTAAGAAGCATAATACAGTTTTGCGTTCTTCAATTGAGGTCAAATATAAGGCCATGGGCAATGTTACTAGTGAACTGTTGTGGCTTTATTCTCCACTGTTAGACCTTAAGATTTTACTGCCACATACCATATCCCTCATTTGAGATAAGTAAGCAATCTTGCAAATTGGAATTTGTGATATGTGAAATCCTAAAATTGAGCTTGTGATTTTAATGGCTTGATGCAATTTAACACCTTGGAAAAATTAGACAATCTTTGTGAATTAAGTTATTAGATGCCTAAAAATTGAAAGATTAATTTATAAAAAAAAGAACCATGGCCGAATTGCAAATACAGCCATTGGGTGATCGATCTGTGGTGTTGTTTTTGCAAAGTCAAAGACATAGGTCTATGGAACCCCTTCATCTATCAATCGTCGTAAGTTTTCTAAAAATAAAATAGAAGAGGGCTAGAGAATTAACATAGAAACGACAAGAAAGCTAAGAAAAATGTTCTAAGCATTAAAAAAGGGTTCTAAGCATTCTTGATCTAAGTTTACGGATTGTAAAGTCATGAGAATTTGATATATATATCATTCCATCATCTAATTGGAGCGAATATCATTTGTTGGTTAAGATATATCATCCGAGGTTTAAATGGGGACGGCCAGATGAGTTATATGGAAACAATGAAGATGGATTGAGAAAGGTGAGGACGTTGAAATTGTATTATGTATATGTTTTCTGTTGCCGCCATATTTTTGACAGTTGCCACTCTTCCCGCGCTTTTCTCTCAAGGCTTTTAACACATTATATGCATTCCTAAAATTCCAAGACAAACTAATGGGTATCAAAGATCTTCTCAGGTTCATGAAACCTTATATTGAACCAATCCACATCAAGAAATATGCTGGCAAGCGCGTACTTATTCTTACCTTTCTTCCGTTCTTTTTGTTTTCTTCCCATACACACGTATGTTGTTTCAAGTTTACGTCTTTTATTTCTTCAGGTGGGTATAGATGCGTATTCGTGGCTTCACAAAGGAGGTATTTCAGCATTCAGGAAACTAGTGTTTTCCATGATTTTAGTTTTAGCTTTTTGTGTGGAAGGGAGTTAATGGTTTCGTTTGGTTCTTTTTCTAACATTTTGAACCGGTCAGCTTATTCATGTAGTATGGAGATTTGTCTCGATGCAAACAGCGAAAAAAAGTTACGATACTTGGACTATTTTATGCACCGAATCAATCTCCTTAGACATTACAACATAACCCCAGTTGTTGTTTTCGATGGTGGGAGTATCCCCTGTAAAGCTGCAACAGAATATGAAAGACACAGGTAAGTTACTGTTCCCAGGCCTTGCAACATCTGAAAGTTGAGCAGGACCCTTTTTTCAACAATTTCCATTTCGTCATCACTGTGGTTTCTGATTCAGGAAGAGACAAACAAATCGTGAATTGGCAATGGAGAAGCTCAAAGAAGGCGATGTTAATGCTGCTTCTGAGCTCTTCCAGGTAAGGGAAAATCGTTTCCTATTCTTTCTGTATCAAGTCTAATTGGACTTAATTTCACATTTTCCTAGTTTAAACTTTGTGTAGAGAGCTGTAAATATAACCCCATTCATGGCATATCAATTGATACAGGTACAGACCTTCTATGCCTTTCACTCAATTATCTGTTTCAATTTTTAGATTTTTTTTTACTATACTTCCTTTCATAACTAATTGCTTATAGTTCTGTGGTTAAATTTTAGATTTTGAGGTCAGAAAGCATTGAATTTGTAGTAGCTCCCTATGAGGCTGATGCACAGTTAGCATATTTGTCCAGTCTTGAAACAGAAAAAGATGGCATAGCAGCAGTTATCACAGAGGACAGTGACCTATTAGCATATGGTTGCCAAGCTGTAAGAACTTCCATGCAGTTTTGATTTGTTGAAGGAGGTCCAGTACTCTCCTGACCACTTGCTTGATTTCGCCTCATTATTAAGACTACTGTGTTCTTGTTTTGTTTCACATCCGTTGCTACCAGACAATATTTAAAATGGACCGATACGGCAATGGTGAAGAGATAATTTTAGACAAGGTTTTTGATACTGTAGATCGCAGACCTTCTTTCCAAAACTTCAGTAAGGAATTATTCACAGGTGAGTATTGAGGCTGTGAAGTTCACAATACACCTTTTGGCTTAAATTTTGTAAATACATGTAGAAGTAAAGACCAAATCAGCACAAACAAAACATGATTGAGGATAACAAAACACCAATTCCTTGTGATTGAGGCCAGCAAAGTTCTTATGCATATCCAAGAATCTCTTGTTCTAATTGTTGCTTAAGTTGGCCCAGAAACTTATCCAAGGATCAATTGTCATGTAACATAAGACAGCTGTAATCTTGTTGATTACTATTTTGCATTCGAAAATGGTTAAATCTTCGGGTATTTGCAGGAATGTGTGTGTTAGCTGGTTGTGATTTTCTTCCCTCCATACCCGGAATTGGCATTGTGAAGGCTTATTCTTTTGTTTCCAAGTATAGAAATAATGAGCGAGTAAGTATTCCTATTAAAGCACATGTTATTCTGTCAGAAGTAGAACTTGTGATGCCATGCTGTTTGTTGTTTATCATATTTGGATAATGGAAAAGGTTGAAGTGTCGTGGAAACAAACCGTCGTACAAAGAACAGAGAGTGAACTTGACATGAATGGATTTAAATATATACGAGCTTCTGGGTCGTGATGTAAATTACAGCTTAATATCTAATTCGTTGAAAAGTGATGGAGCTAAATAACTGCTTACATATTTCAACAAAGTGTAGCGATACCGCTGAAGTATTATGAACTTGAGCTTTCCGACATCACATAAAGCAAAACACAATGTCACTGACACTGGATTGATCTGAATGAGTACAAATTTCTGTCATGTAGTTCATGTACGGTTACACTGGTGAATTGCATATAGTTGGAGTTTGCTGTGTTTCATTAGTTGAATATTCCATAGCCGTAATGTATGGTTCATTCTGCCAATCTTGAAGTTAGCGGGTGCGCTTGCTTACAGGTTTTATCGGTGTTAAAGTTAGAGAAGGGCAGTCAAATGCCTGAAGATTACTGCAATTCATTCAGAGAAGCATTTGCGGTTTTCCAGTATGCTCGAATGTATTTATCTCAATGATTGGTTGCTCAAGACTTCTTATATCGTTGATTGTAATTTATGACATGCTCATTTGCTTTGCAGATATGATACCAATACTAAGTCGCTAAAACACATGAAACCTCTTTCCCAAACACTTCTAGGATCATCAGATAAGGACCTTGATTTCCTTGGCCCGTATCCTGTCTTGTCAGTGAATTTAGTTTTTATTAATTATCTATGAGTACAATATTTTGCATAATTGAGGGCATTTGACCTCACGTCAATATGCTTGAGATGTTTTATTTCTTGTTCTGTGTCCGGTTTTGGTATTGGTATTACACAAATGTTTCTATCTTGACTGTATACAATTGGACTGGAGGGAAATTCCTTCTTCCATTGCTAGCGCAATTGCTGAAGGAAACTTGAATCCGGCAAACATGGAGGCTTTTGATCGTTTTTCAAGTTCTGGACTTGATTTAAAGCCTCTGATTAAAGATCCCTGTACACCCAAGAAAGCTGTTGCCATTGTTCCAGCAAAACATCCAAGCAGCTGCTTCGTGGGCCCTTTCTCCAACGAAACCAGAGGTGAAAATCGTAAAAGCAAGTGCTTTATTATCTTCACACATTTCTTAACTTGAAGATTTTGTACCTGGATTTATTTGCACGTTCCGCATATTTGTTTCAAAGCATAATAGGTGTGTTATACAAAAGTAACTAAGAAATGTCACTGAATTGGCATATTTGATTTAGACATGGGTTGATTGTGGCAGGAGTGGTAATGAAACAAAATCCAGTCTTAGGCGAAAGTAAGTATATCCACGAGGCCCTAGCACTTCAGAAATTAGTTTCCTCACCAGAAGTTCGTGGAGAAGCCAAAGAGGCTATAGTTTGGAGTGACATTCCAGTGAAGATTTCAAAAAATCCATTCAAGATAGGAGGAACTGGGCGAACTCAATTAGACCAGGCAAAAGGTATGGCTGAAGAAATTTCGATTTCAGTAGAGGATGAAAAATCTATCATTTCATTGGAGTTTCCTGACAATGGTATTTCCAAGAAGAGGAAGCGTCAGGAAATGAACTTGGATCAAGGGGTGACTGAGGTGGAAAAATCCCAGGAAAGTGTGGATAAAAGGACTTGTTGTGGGAAAGGTAGAGGTAAAATAAATAAACCTAAGATGTCTAATCAGAATACTATTTTTAAGTTCTTCTCCCGTGTGCAAGTGTGACCATTCAAAATTTTGGTGAAACTTATCATTCGTATTTTAAGGATTACGTTATAAACTGTGTTGCTTATCAAAGTTGTAATAAGATTAAACTTTTCAACAATTGATTTAGTGTTGCGTTGAGAAGACAATAAAATCCAAATGTGTAACACTGTAACTGCAACAACGAGACACAGCAAGTATACCAAATAATAATATCCTTGCAACTTTTACGGCTTTTATTACTCGACTGACTGATTATGCCAAACAACTGCTAGCATGACTAAGTTCAATCTTTGTTCCGCTTTAGCAGTTGCTTGTACCAATAGGCAGACATTTTGGGATACCTCTTGAGGTTGGAGAAATCAACATAGACAATACCAAACCGGGAAGTGTAGCCTAGTCTCCATTCGAAGTTATCAAGCAATGACCAAGCAAAGTAGCCAACAACATTTGCTCCATCATCGGCTGCCTTCTTCAATTGTGTCAAATAGCCCTTGTAGAAGTTGATCCTAGTGGTGTCGTGCAACGCCTTTGGAAGTGTCACATTACCAGGATCATCCATACCTGAACCAGTTTTTACAGAAGGGTTAAAATATACTAAAACCTCAGTAGACAGAAAGGAGTATTCCTACCATTTTCTGACAGTATCACTGTGGGGTTCCCGTAACGTTCTTTTATGTACATTAAAGCCTTGTACATTCCCCATGGTACATTGTAAAGCCAATAAGAATTTGCCTGTATATATGTTCAATCATTCACAAAGTTATTAAAGAAGACCGTTCAAAAAGCAGGAATAATAGACCGAATGAATAGGAAAAGAAACTTGCTTTTGGACCAATTGGAATCCCATTCTTTGCATCTGCAAAGTTAACCAAGAACCTAAATTAGCACCCCAAGGAGAGTGAGTATATGTCGAATATGAACAGAATGAAGTTTGAAAGTTGAAGCTTTTACAAGCAAATCCAGCGTTCCAGTCCTGCTGGTACCCCAAGTCCTTCGGCTTTGCTAGATGTGGATCGAACATGTAGTATGTCGTATACTGATTTATGCCCACAAAATCAGTTGATCCCTTCACCATCTTAACTTCTTCAGTTGTGAACTTGGGTAGCCTATTTCCAACAATATTTTGTATTGTTTTTGGATACTCGCCATAGACAATGGGATGTAGGAACCTGGACAAGGCCAGACATGAAGCTACATAAACTAATAGCTTAAATCATGGAGTGACAATACTCACTATTATGTTTGAACATATTGAGGTGAAGTAACATTAGTTTCCCTAAGACCCAAATTTGACAGATTAGTACGTCTATATTTTCTTGTGCAAGTCCTTGGCCATTCTTCATCTCATCAGCATGACTTTAGTCTAAATTAGATTGCAGCAATTATGATGTGCAGATTTATCCAAAGTGAGTATTCGGAGAACAAGTCTAAGTCACCCTGAAAGACTTGGGAGTTATATTGATATATGTTAAAAGATTATAAATTATTATGGGCATTGAGGCATAAAAACTTGTACCATCCAACATGGAAGTCCCTTGCTCTTTGAGCTGCGTAGTTGTCAGCTTTAGATCTGGTAAGAGGTTCATACCAAACAAAATCCAAAAGAATTCCAATCCTTCCCTTCTGTTTATCCTGCATTCAGGGTGGTGATTCATGGTTAGCCCAGCAGGTCCTGCTTAATTGAAAGTCTTAACCCAATTCATAACGAAAGGCTAAGTGCTAACTTGATATTTTTGGCGGTATCTCTGGACAGCAGCTGCATGAGATAGGATAAGATTATGAGCAACGATGTAAGGCTCGGTTGCTGAATTGCCTGCTGTACAATTTCCAAACGCCTTGGAGCACCTTCCAGGAGCAAAGAACCCGTTATCATACCCAAGAGCAGCTACAACTCTAGGCTCATTGAAGGTCATCCAATTCTTCACTCGATCACCAAAGGTCTTGAAACAAAAATCTGCATAATCAGCAAAATCTTTCCTGCAAAATGATTGTCACCATCAATCCAAAATCAGAATGAGAAAAGTGATATACCTAAACAAAGAATCCTTGAAATTCATCTGAAAAATGTTAAATTGAGTGATATTGCAATGATCCTTACACTACTTGGTGACTCAACAATCCCATGTACTTCTTCTCAAGTGCCAAGGGAAGATCATAGTGATAAAGATTGGCATATGGAGTTATGCCTGCAAGTTATAGTAAATCTAGTTTTATCACACTGGTGGAGAACAGAATACAATTAGAATGCAAATTCTAGTTCTTATTCTTGATTTCTAACCTCTTTCGAGCAAGTAGTTGATTAACCTGTTGTAGTATGCAACTCCCTTCCAGTTCACTTTTCCTGTTCCATCTACGCCACCAATGGACCATAAGACGGTTGGACAATGCCAGCAACTTCGTATAAGCGGTTGATAGATGAAGGATGAAGTATTTACCTGGGAAAATTCTTGACCAAGAAATCGAGAACCGATATGCGTCAAAGTTCATCCTTGCCATGATGTCTACATCTTCCTGTAACATTGGACAAGAAAGTGTCGTAGACTGACGGCAATTCGTTTTCTTGTGTTTTCATGTGAGGAGTAAGGAGATGATTCAGCGAAAATGACTGCTCTTGCTGAGCAGAAAGTGGCAGGTAATATTCTTACCCCGCAAGGTAAGTAGAATAGAAAGAGAGATCTTTTCTTGACCTCGTACAAATATTTGGTTAAGCATGGAAGATTGGAACCATAACTAATAGGTATTCGGCAAAACACTATGATAAGATCGTTTACGTTTACGTTTTTTCTTTTTTTGGGGTTTAAAGTTAAGTCCAAAGTGGATAGATTTCATTATAAAAATCCGCACGCACGTCGGGTTTTAGTAGTGAATATGAAAACGTTTGTGCCTTGTAGTACAAAACAAATTACATAAGCACAACCAAGATGGCTAAAGGGGGTCCTGATCTCCCGTCTAAATTACTCTGTGCCAATTCTGTCTAAGTGGATATAAGCCATCCACTTCCCTTCAAGTGGATGGCTTAGATCCACTTAGACAGAATTAGCACAGAGTAATTTAGACGGGGGATTTTTTCACGGCTAAAGGACATACCTTGTAACGGTGATACTGGTCCACCGACACCTCCCCCGTGGCATTATTGGCAACAATTCCTGTTCCATGTCACCATTCAATTACTCATTCTCAAGTTTCACACATATTTTATATTTTACTACCGATTACACATAAAAGACGAGTTACATACCAACATAAAGACTGGTTATTTTGCACTTTCATTTTACAACACAAGGTTACTAAACCACCGCACAGTTACTGCTAGTAGTGGGCAATGTTGGTTATTACAGTTTAAGGTAAGTGCGGTTACCAGGAATTTTGACGAACTCATCCCAAATACTTGGGCCACGACCGTCCTTGTCGGCCATGCCTTCAACTTGGTAAGCAGATGTTGCCGTTCCGAACACGAAGCCCTTGGGAAACTTGGCTCTGCTAAGCCCGCCGGTGTCCAAACTTATGCTCTCCGAAGAACTTCCTCTTTCGATGGCCACATCTGCTGCATATGCAGAACAGTAGTTAATTCCTAGCAGGAATGTCCATACCACTACTACCAGTGATAATGGCAACTGGGAATTTCGTCTCATCTTCAAGAGAGAGAGAAGGAATAGTGCTGTTGAAGCTTTCAGAATGAGCGAGGGACAGGGCTTCCTTGTACGTATATATAGAGAAGGATAGAAAGATAGAGACAGAGACAGAGAAAGAAAGGGTGGAGAGCCCAGTATGTGAAAAATGCCAAAAAGGGGCATTGACAATTTCATCGTTATTTTAAATAAAATTAGATAAAACTGAGTCTGAGACACGTTCGGTTCAAGGATAAACAAGTAGAACAGTATCGTTTAGGATCCGATTCCTAAATTTTAGACATGTTTGAACTAATGGACTTCTTTAAACCGTAAGGTAAATATTTCTAAATGTTCTTTAAGGGATTTTTTGTAATAAGAATACTTAATGTTTATGAATAAATTTCAATTTACGTAATATTTTTTGAAAGTAGTTTCTTTATTTTCTGTTTGATGCAAAAGAGAAATTTTCATTTTTAATCCAAACTTGTTTTTATTTCAGAACAACCATATTTTTTAGTCTTTTATTTTAATCCTTTCATTATTAAGAATTTAATTAGTCATACAAGTTGAAATGATGCGTGGACCTTATTAAAAAGTCACATAAGATTTTTACTAAGAAAAAGGAATAAAACTTTTGATCAACTTATAATGAATAATTAAATTATTATCATAACGATTAAGCAATTATGTTAAATTAAAATTCAAAATACACTCGTTTGTAACAAAATTGAATGATTAAATAAAAATTTATTCCAAAAATATATCCATAATGTTTATTTTTCACGACTTGCTCTTCAGCAAGGGAGGTTATTTTGCTCTTCAACTAAAAAATAGTGTTGCATTTAGGTTATGCTCGATATACAAAATAAAATACAATCTGCTTTCTCATAAGGGAATACGAAGTCTTGAAGACGGATCTTCCTCGCATAAAATAAAACAAATGTAACGTATTAACGAACGTGCCACTCGCATAATGTGCTAGTAGACGACAAACTTTCCAAGTTTGTCCCGCGCAAGCACGTGACTTGTCGTATTTGCCCGTGCCTGCGTCGGCAAACTGCTGCTATTGCCTATTATTGAGCTGGAGTTGGAGTTGGAGTTGGAGTTGGCCTGGTGTGGGGTTGAGCGATTCCTTGTGGAATCTGTTACTACGGTCCAGAGGTGTAATGATTTTAGTTATTGCTTCTTAATAATGATAAATTTCTTGACTACTTTTGTCATTATGAAAATAATGAACAGCAGTATCAAATTATGATCCCTATATTTACTAATTCGAATTAATTAAAAAAAGTGGGGTTTATCGCTATGATGCAAATGTTAAATCAAATTTGTTTTCGGATGTAAATCAAAAAGTTACTAAACATCCATAATTTTGATTCTTCTTTATTTGTTTAGCCACTATAGACAACAGATAAGGCGCAGGTATATTTGAGCATATCTTAAAGAAAAGATTTGCTCCCCGGATGACAAATTATTTTAATTAATCTTGTTTAGTTAGGTCAATCTTTCAAATTTTATTTCATAATAATTAAATATTCTTACATGCTTTTTCTTTTTAAAAAAGATTTTAAAAGACTAATAGGATGTTAGAAAGTTGTTGTCCATCTCTAAAGTTCTCTTGGGAATGGTGTTTGAGACGACGATTTTGCAATGTTTTAAAAACTAGACCGGATATTGAACCGGTCGAAGAAAAAGTTTAAGGTTTAGAGGTTCAACCGGTAGTGAACCGTTATAAAATCGGTATATAATAAATAAGAAGTAAAACTTATAAGAATAAGTAAAAATAAAATATTTTATTGAAATAAAA
>JANZLC010000006.1:21497793-21509679 GCA_026413385.1 Erythroxylum gracilipes
TCCAATTAAATTTTTCAGTACACATAAACCACAATTCTCAATAAAATCACATTTCACATATTTAAGTCAATTATACCCAGAATGTCAATGAATGCATATACAGTCATTTTAATGTGTGCAAGAATCAAATTGACGTGCGTGTATGCTAACAATATGCATGAGTATGAAAATGAATTTTTCTTAATCTCTCTTTGATCTCACATATTCTAGATTAACCCTTAGTATGAGAACAGAATGTTACAATTACACCTTGGTACTATGCTCCTAGTGTTTTGGAAGTCTCTAGACACTGTAGGTGGTGTAACTAATGTCTGACTAGATGATATTTCTCGTCTCATCTTTTTTCACCAAGCCATTTAAATTTATTATTCTTATCCCGGTCCAACCGAGTTAGGACACTTTTGGATATCTCTACTCTTAATGAACGATTTTGTGCCTAACTTATAAGTACACTTGATTAAACTCCCTTATACTACTAAGGTCTCCCTCGACTAGCGTATCGCTGGTACCTGTAGCTGTATTGTTCATTCAAGATAAAAACAAAATTCCACCAGCGGTTTTGCCAGTCTTAGTATTTCTAAATGGGGTTGATTAATAAAGAAAAAAATTACTAAATCATCCCTGTGCTCAGCCTCCCGAGCTAAAGGAACTTCAAGTGCTTGAGCCTCTAGTGCGTGTTTGGGACCCCTAAGGTTTTGTCAGTGCATTATGTTGTGAACTCAAAGATAAACTATATAACACTAGAAATTTTTTTGTATACTTAGATGCATGGAAAATAACAAAACTTTATAGGTTTCCAGTTCATAAATACCATTTAAAATCACATTATGAAATCAAATCACATATAGAGATAACCCTATTTAAAAACAGTTTTTGAAAACACCTGAAAGGACCCATCCCGAAATTCCCCTTCTGGAACCCAAGTGGAGCCCTCCTGGTGACCCCATGGTAGCCCTCCAATCGATATCTAACTCAATTGAGGGGTTCCTATAAAGACAAACCGTTTAACTATTAAAAACCTGTTATATTTTAAAAGTTAAAATTGTGGAAAATAGTGGGAATTTTTTTCAAATCATTTTATTAAAAATTTCGACAGTACAACGACTGCATTTTGACATTCCCAAAATTTTCAAAAGCCCTATAAAATTTCAAAACACTTCTATACTCACACTAATATGTCAACTACAAATTTTGGACTTCAATTTCACTTATAAGCAACCCCAAACAAATGATTTTTAACAATCACTACAATAAACTTTAAAAAGCTAACTCTCATTCATATGTTTCATTTAAAAGCCTTTATAAACATCAATTCTTTACGCAAATGTACATAACAAAATGACATAAGAACAATAGCACTCAACGACTAATCCCAATTACTTTAGCACCTGTACACATACCTGAGGTGATTTGTTTAAAAACATAAAATAGGATAAACAAGCTCAGTGAGTGTAATCAATTTATAAGAAAATTGAACTTTTCATAATATCTGAGGCCCCATAAGTACAGGTCATGCAAGTAGCTAGGGATGTAAGTATAACACCCCAGATCACCTGCTTACAGATATTGTCCACTTTGGGCCTTGGGCCAACCAAACCCTCACGATTTTGCTTTTCCCGAGGCCTTCTCAGGAGGTCACCCATCCCAGAACTACTCTCACCCGAGCACGTTTAACTTCAGAGTTCTGATGGGATCTTGGTCCACTAGGCCATGGAAAACGCGTCTGTAAGGGAAGGCCTAGCCTCCTACCAGTCCAACCAACTGGTCCGAGAACTGGCTCTGATACCACCTATAACACCACAGATCACCCGCTTACAGATATTGTCCGCTTTGGGCCTTAACCCAGCCAAGCCCTCACGGTTTTGCTTTTCCCGAGGCCTTCCCAGAAGGTCACCCATCCTAGAACTACTCTCACCCGAGCACGTTTAACCTCGAAGTTTCGATGGGATCTGGTCCATTAGGCCATGAAAAACGCGTCTGTAAGGGAGAGGTATCCGCACCCTTATAAGGCGTACTTCGTTCCCCTCTCCAACCGATGTGGGATGTCATAGTAAGAGTATCGATCCATAGGGAGTTACTGAACAATTACTAGGTTAAAATCGTTCAATTATATGGGCTAATCACTCAAATGTTGATTATTGAGAAATTAATTTATAAACAAATTGCTAAAACTAACCCTAAAGCAAAATAGAATAACCACACATAGGTTATGCGGTATGAGTCTGTAAGGAATAAATCAGATATGTAAAGGACAGGTTTCAAATCTGATTTCGTCATCGACTTCTAATTATTCTCTTCTAGTTTACTCAATAATTTTGATCCATGGACTTTGAAGGAAACTAAATCTAAATTATCTATGATTCTTTATCAAGAACTCAAAGAAGAATTGTAGTTAAAATCAATCCCGACTATCGTGGCTCATGAAATTAACTAAAACTCATTAAGATTTTTATCTAATTGGTAATTCCTCTCACAGATTTTTTGCCTATATCTAGGTCTAAACCTACAAGTTTTTTATTTTGTTTTTCCACTACCAATTTTCACCTTTCGATTCTTCAACCAATAATTTCGACACAAATTATGTGAGGCCTAACACATAACAAGCACAATAATGCTCAAAACAAGAATCAATAGCCACAAATCAATTTTATTGAATAAAATCTAGAATTAAATCATGTAGAAACTCGAAAACTACATCCCTTCTTTGAAACCTAATAAGAAATCTACTCATTCATGTTCATGTTCAACAAAATAATTACCTAAACAAGGAGAATAGACATTAAAGGAGTAAGGAATGAGAACTAAGGTGAATCTCGAACATAAACTTCAAAAATCCAGGTCTAAGAATAGTTGTTGCAGCTGCGACTTCGCTTTGTCTTGGTTCTTTTTCTTTCCTGTATGTTTTCTTCCTTTTCCCAATCTGCTGCCTTTTTCTTTTTGTTCTCTCCCTATACGTGAGGTAGCCGCCCCCAATAATAAGAAAATGGTGTATTTATATCTCGAAAGTTAGTTGCTAAAGTGGCGTGACCTAATATTGTTAGAATAGGAAGTTGCCACATCAGCAGCAAAATTCGCTACTGATGTATCTGTCAGGTCTGGGTGCACAACCTGTGCACTTCTACATAGGCTATGCAGCTGACTACACAGGTTGTGCAGCTGCTAAAAAGTTTCCAGAATTCTTCACGATTAAATTGCAAGGCAAACTTCTTCATTCAAAATTCTTCTCCATGGTAGATTAGGTCTAATTTGAAGCCAAACTTCATGCTTTCTATGAAGAAATAAGAATAAAATAAAATAAATAACAAACATAATGAAAATAAACAAATTAACCTAAAAATGCTACTAAAATGAATGAATGAATATGCAAAATGAATGCAAATATGACCTAAATACCTATATGAATTGGACTAAACAAATGCCCCCAAACTCGAACTTTTACTTGTCCCCAAGCAAAATAAAGATTGAGAAAACATTTTCAAGCAGCTCATCCAAGAGTCGTAAAAACTATAAATCCAAGCTCTCAAATTCACTTTAGCCTTTCCATTTAAACCATTCTCACCTTCATGGTAGAAGAAACTAAGATAGGTTCCACGACAATTTATAACCCAAGAATCTCATACATAATGATGATATAATTAATTAACCAATCCTATAGGTAAGACATCCTAACCTATCTCCATTAATGTAGCATTGAAGGATCAATAGGTCTTACTAGGTTGTAATGGGGCTATTAGGTGTGTAATATGGGTTTGAAACAAAGAAAGGGGAAGTAAAGGCTAAAAAAAAAAATTGAGGGATGATTATTTAAAACATGCATAAAATTAATATTTTTTTGAATAAATAAGGAAATATAAAATTGACATCCAAATATCTCAAATAATTACAAGCTCCCATCTCCAAATGCATTTAAATAGGCTTGGTCCATGTATAAACAACATCAAGCCTCCACAAATTAGGAAAATTTCCCCCAAACTCCCTTCATTGCATATTTTGGGGCTTCAAAATTTTTCCCTTTTTATTAATACTTTTCAATTTTTTATATCTACCAAAATTATACACATTTCAAAACATCACAAATCTTAAACAATCAAACCACATAAAAGGATAGGAAATTAAGGTCCTAGGCTCGGTTTAATTAAGGGTGCTAAGAAAAATGAGGATAATGTATAAGACTCAAAAAGGGTTCCAAGGGAAATAAAGGTTAATAAGCTAAAAGTCATTTAGGCTAGAAAACAAAAAAAAAGGTCCCTAAATCATTTCCTTCTTTAATTAATGCTAAGATTTCACCTCTACAGGATTAGAAATCTTGTTCTAGGATTGGCGAGACGTCAATAAGTTATAAATTACCAAGAAATTTCCTTTTAAGTTCTCTAAATGTCTAATAAGAATTAGGAGATCTCCAATTAAAAGAATATAAACAAAAGCAAATTCCTAAGATTCCTGCACCAATTAGGTACTTTCTAATCCACAACCCAATCTAAAAGTGTATTCAATTGCTTTTCCAAACAATTCCTATTCATCCATGGATAAGGCATGAATTTTTTATGTGAGTATATACCATGAATGAATGCATGTATGGACTTTAAATAATAATAAAAATAAAAATAAATAAATACTAATGCATGTAAAAGAATAGCAAAAGAAGAACAAAACAAAAATTTCAGTCACCCCCCCCCCTCCCCGCCATTCAAAACTAAAAGTTGATAGTGTCCTCAATGTCAATAAAGCCAAATAGAAATGAGTTCAAGAAAGGATAGGGAAACTAGGAACAACAGAGCACAACCTGTGCGTGATATTCAACCTACATTGTATCATTTAGCAAAGGAAGAGAAGGGGCTGGTGTGGAGAAACATAAAGAAAGAAATAATTAAAGAAAATACAAAAGGAATAGGGAGGTAGGGACGAGTCAGAAATTAGGGAGCCGCTATGGGTTTGAAGGTTACTGTTCCAACCTCACAATTTTCCAACTCAGTGAATTTTTACTCTCCCTCTATTAAAAATGTTCCCTGACCACATTTTATTAAAATACAAGCCCTAAAAACTCATCCATAAAAATTCACACAATGCACAATATAAATCAAACACCAAATTCAACCAAACCACACTCGTTCATCAATTAAACATTACCATTGAATAATAAAAGGAAGTTTAATGAGAACTTTCCTGGATTGTGACAGTGAGTGTGTTTCCAACAAAATCCTCTATTCACCCACAGTCCTGAGTTATTTTTCCTTCAAGAAAAATAATTGAGAATTATGGGACTGTGTTTTGGTTCGGGTTTCCTCCAAAACTCTTTAGAATGTCCTGAAACACTAACAAACTCATCACACCTCATATATATATATAATTGAAATTGAAAAACATGTTATCACCCAAAGAACACTTAAAACACAAATATTTATGAACTAACACAATTCTTAACCTAAACAAACATTAAACAATCAAATTAACCACTAAACACATATCAAATTACCTATAAAAATACAACGCAATTTACACCTATCAACATCCCCACACTTAAAATTTTGCTTGTCCTCAAGCAAAGATCAAATACAACCAATAAAATTCTCACTTCATTTTCATGAAGATTAAAGCATGCAATCCCTCAAACTTTGACCAACTCAAGTGTCAAGCTACTACACACATCATATCTAATTTCCATTGGTGCACATAAGCAAACTCAACTTATGAAACCATCACTCAAAGATAAGTATAAATTCAAAATGGACCTTCCTTAAGAATTTTACTCATTTCTCTCAAGTGTTTAATGATTAATGTTTCGCTCAAACTTCCCATAGGAAATCACACTATCATAGGCTTGCTAATACACCATTCTGCTCCATAATGATACATGCTAAGATAGATCAAAATGACTTTGTTTAAGCTTAAGTGGGTTAAATAGATTTTAAGGGTTTATCACAAGCATTTATAAACTACTAAGTGTACAAAGGGATACAAAGATAAACTTCTAAGATATGCAAATGGATAAGACTACTTCTCCACACTTATTGAAGCTACTATATGTTATTCCTTTTTCTTTCTTTTCTTTTCTTTAATAAAGAAACAATGAATAGAAAACAACAACTATATGTAATATGCTCTTCACTTGTGATTCCACACTAAAGTATCACTTATCACTCTATTAACTTATGATTAGGCAATGGGGTTTGTCGATTTTAAAATTGGGTGATTTCAAGAATCAAAAGGTTAAAGGCTTAATGGGGCTAGCAAGGGATAATAAAAGGGTAGGTCATTTAAGCCAAAGGTTAAAGCAAGAAGGGCTTAATAATTTCTATCTAGCATGCATCCAATAGATTTAAACCGATTCAAAGCAAGTTCTGAAGGTAATTACCTAAGGAAGCATCACACAAACAAGGAAATGAAATAACTATAGAATGGAGTCATAAAGGATTAATTTCTCACATAGGCTTAAATGAACATCCATTATGCTTCTATACATTACCTCATTGTTTAAATGTCAAGGTCTAAGTAAGCTTATACGGCCAACTACTTTCACACTCCATATAGTTCACTCTCCACTTAAGTAGCCTAATTTAAGTTCACATATGCATTTAATCTCATTCCAACTAGCATGATAGCATCTCATGGCAACACATTCATCACAAAGATTCAAATGTAAAGGAAATGACACACCTAATTCTAACAACCTAACATGCATCCTAAATGACATGAACAAATATAAAAATAAATTCAAAGAATACCTCCCCACACTTAAACAAAACATTGTCCTCAATGTACAAAAAGAGAACATTTAAAAACAATAAACAACATCATTAAAAAAAATCACAAAACACAAAAAGAATAATATAAGAGATTAAGGGCAAGATGGGCTTATGGTGGTGGTACCGATAGAAGTGGCACATTTTTTCTCTTATCCTTTAGTCCTCCAACAAGCTATGATGCACAATAAATCTTCAAATAACCTCAAAACGTATCATTAAGGACCTAAACAACAAGAGAATTATGGGTGAAACAAGTTAAACCAAACTAAATTTTATCAAATCAAAACAAAGCCCCACTAACACAAAGATAAATAAATGAAAGACAAACGTGCTAAGTTAAGGTCATTAACTTGACCATTCCATATGAAATCATAAAAGAGTGAGTGAAAGGAAAGAAAGTACTTCCCTTTCTTGTGAGAATGGCCATCCAAAGTAAAGCTTGCATCTATTCCCATTAATCTTAAAAGTTTCACCCTTCTCATTTTCTAACTAAAAATCTCCTTTGGGACACACATGAATAACCTTGAATGGGCCACTCTATCTTGGCTTGAGCTTTCCGAAAAAGAATCGAAGTTGTGAATTGAATAAAAGCACTAAGTGCCCACTCTTGAATTCCTTCTTCTTAATGTGGCCATCATGTCACTTATTAGCCCTTTCTTTGTACAACTTGGCATTTTTCATATGCTTTATATCTTAACTCTTCTAATTCATCAAGTTGTAACAATCTCTTCTTTCCTACTAGTAAGTTTTTTGCTCCAACTCCATTGGTAAATGGCAAGCCTTGCCAAACACAATTTGATATGGTGTTGTGCCTATGGGAGTTTTGAAAGCTATCTTGTAAGCCCACAATGTACCATCCAGGTTCAAAGCCTAATCTTTCCTTAAAGTTCTCACTACATTCTCCAAAATCTTATTCAACTCTCTATTCACCACCTCCACTTGGCCACTCATTTTCGGGTGTTAAAGGGTTCCCACTCTATGATGAACATTGTATCTTCTCAAAATAGCCTCAAAGGGTTTATTGAAAAAGTGGCTACCTCCATCATTTATGATAGCTCTAGGCACCCTAAATCCAGTAAAAATCTTCTTGATGAATCGTTAGTCCACCTTGCCATCATTTGTTAGAGTAGCTATTGCTTTGACCCACCTAGACACATAATAAAATCCAACCAATATATAAGAGTTACCCAGGGAAGATGGAAATGGTACCATAAAATCGAAGCCCCACACATCAAATATCTCCACCTCCATGATGTTTGAAAGTGGCATCTCATCTCTCTTCAAAATATTGCCCAATCTTTGACACCTATCACAACGTAATCTAAAATCTCGGGCATCTTTGAACAAGTTCGACCAGTATAATCCACACTCCAAAATGCGAGCAGCCATGTTGTTCGCTCCATAGTGTCCAACATAAATTGAACTATGACACTGGATCAAAACTTCAGGCATTTCATCTTCAAGGACATACCTGCGAATCAAACTGTTAGCACATGTTTTATATAACATAGGTTCATCCCAAATATAGAGAGAATAATGAAATAAGATACACTTCCTTTGTTGATGCAAGAGATTAGGGGGAAGAATATCATCTGAGAGATAATTGGCAATATCTGCAAATAAAGGAAGAAAAGGATTTTCTACCATCATTAAAGCCTCGTTAGGAAAATTCTCTTTAATTTTATCTTCTTCTTTATTTTCTAAATGTGCCCCTTCAAGTCTAGATAGGTGGTCAACTACAACATTTTTTGCTCTTTTCTTGTCCTTAATCTCAATGTTGAATTCTTGGAGCAGAAGCACCCATTAGATGAGCCTAGCCTTGGTATCTTTCTTTGAAAAGAGATAACACAATGTCACATGATTTGTAAAAACAATAACTTATGAGCCTAAAAGCTAAGAACAAAATTTTTCACATACAAATATCACTGCAAGCAACGCCTACTCAGTGGTGGTGTAGTTCAATTGAGCTCCTGTCAAAGTTTTACTAGCGTAGTGTAACCTCTTCTCCTTCCGTTGTTTGAGTACACAGCCAATAGCATGGTCACTTGTATCACACATAATCTCAAAGGTAACTGACTAATCTGGTGATTTCAAAATACGTTCTATTTTAATTGTCATCTTTAACCTATTAAAAGCATCTAAATAATCATCATCAAACAGAAAAGACACATCTTTAAATAACAACTTTGTTAAAGGTCTAACAATAAGAGAAAAGTCTTTGATGAACTCTCTGTAGAACCCTTCTTGACCAAGGAATGCTCTAATGCCCTTAATGTTGGTAGGAGGTGGAAGCTTTTCAATCACTTCAGTTTTAGCTCGATTTACCTTAATCCCACTGCATGAGATCTTATGGCCCAAAACTATTCCCTCTTGGCCTATGAAATGACACTTCTCCCAATTCAAGACTAAATGAGACTCCTCCCATCTTTGTAATACTCTATCCAAATTAAACAAGCAATGATCAAAAGAGTCTCTAAAAACAGAGAATTCATCCATAAATACGTCTATGAAGTCCTCATTCATATATGCAAAGATGGCTATCATACACCTTTGGAATGTGACTGGTGCATTGCATAGACCAAAAGGCATCCTCCTATAAGCAAAAGTCCAGTAAGGACAAGTAAAAATGATTTTCTCTTGGTCTTATAGGTATATGAACACCTGATTGTATCCTGAATATCCATCAAGAAAATAATAAAAAGCATGGGCAGCCACCCTCAATCATTTGGTCGACATAAGATAATGGACAATGGCCTTTCTTGGTGGCCAAATTAAGCTTCTTATAGTCAATGCACACTCTCTAGCCTGTGATGGTCCTAGTGAAAATCTGTTCACCTTTTTCATTCTCTATCACTATCATACCTCCCTTTTTAGGCACACATTGCACTGGACTCACCCACTCACTGTCTGAAATTGGGTAGCTAATACCTGCACCTAAAAGCTTCACCACTTCCTTCTCACAACCTTTTGCATGTTTGGATTTAACCTTCGTTGCCTCTCCCTCACTATCTTACATCCTTGTTTAAGGTTAATCCTATACATCACCACATTGGGGCTAATCCTCTAATATCGGAAATTTTCTACCCCATGTCTCTCATCCTCTTCTTAATGGTCTGTACCACATTCTCTTCTTGCTTAACATCCAATTGGTTAGAAATAATGATGGGTGAGGTATGGTCCTTGCCTAAAAATGTGTATCTCAGGTAAGAAGGTAAAGGTTTTAGTTCTACAGTGGGAGGCTTAATAATGGAGGGTGATGTAGGTGCATCCCCTCTCTAACTTCTCTTTCTCACCCTCCTCATATAATTCCTCTTAACCCACACTCTCATCCCTATGCACTTTAACAACTTTCTCAACTTCCTTTTCAATTTCCTTTTCAACCTCCTTCACACAATCATCCATAACATCAATCTTTATACAAGCACTTCCATCCACCGGCTTCTTTAATGATTTATTCATTTTGAATTCAATATGCTCATCACCAATTCTAAAAACTAGTATTCCTTCATGCACATCAACTAATGCCCTACCAGTATTCATAGAGGGCTACCCAAAATCAATGAATAATTCATATCTTCTTTAAAATCCAACACAACAAAATCAACAAGAATTATAAATTTATCCACTTTTATCAAAATGTCTTCTACTACTCCAAATGGCTTCTTGATGGATTGATCTGTAAGTTAGATAAGTATGAATTTTAGCTTGACATCTCCTTGCCCCAATTTCCTAAAAATAGACAAAGGCATCAAGTTAATACTTGCTCCAAAATCACATAAGTATTTAGAAAATTCAAAATCACCAATAACACATGGAATAGTAAAACTCCTTAGATCTTGTAGTTTTGAAGACATTGTGCCTGTGATGATCAAACTACAGTTCTCTGTCAAGGTCATCATATGATTGTCCTCTCAAGTGCATTTGTGTGTCAATATGTCCTTGAAAAACTTTGCATACTTGGGCATACACTTCGATGCCTCCACCAAAGACAAAATTAATCTGAAGTTTTTTTAATTTCTCCAAAGTTTTGGAGAATTGAGTGTCGACTTGATGTTGTCTCACCCTTTGCGGATATAGAATCTTAGGCTTGTAGGGTGATGGTGGTACATAAGACTTCTCTTCTTCTTTCTCTTTTACATTTTCCTTTTGTTAGCTATCTTATTGAACATTTGGCTCCTTCAATTGCTTGTCACTCTTAAGTGTGATCGCCTTGAGTTGTTCCTTTGGATTGGCCTCCGTGTTGCTTGGTAAGCTTCCTGCATTCCTAGAAGACAAAGCATTAGCAATTTGACCTACCCTTACCTTCTGAATGGATGAAGCGTGGTTCTTCGTAATCTAGTCAAACTTTGCCTTTATTCTCTTCTGACTCTCTTTTTGTCTTCTTTGACCTTCCTTTTGGCTTAAGAACTTTGAACCCAATACATCCATTAACTTGTCCATTTTGTTCTCCAAATATCCAAGTTGGTCTTGTTGAAATCTGAGAGGTCCTTATGTTCTCACTTGGCCACCTGTATTGTTAGTACTCCATGAAAAATTTGGGTGATTTTTCCACCTAAGATTGTAAGTATTAGAGTATAGATTATTACCTCGTTGCGGCTGACCTAAGTAATTTACTTATTTTGTACTACTCACTCCTAACAAGAAACATTCTGTTATGCCATGGTTATCCTACCCATATAATTCACATTGTACCTGCATGGTCTTGACTGTAAATAAAGATGCCCCTTACATATTGCTCAACTACTTTATGAGGGCAGTAATCTATACTTGCAAGGCTGTCACTGAGTCAAGTGGAATCATTCCTTTTTGCTCCTTAGACCTTTATCTACTCCTTTCATTTGACCATATACAGTTGTTACTTGCCAACTCTTTTCAAAAGGTCGTGAGCTGCATCAATTGTTTTCCTCATCAAAGACCCTGTCGCAGCTGCATCTATTGTTCCCCTTATTCTCTAAGTTATACCATTGTAGAATGTCTGCAAAAGAAATTCCCTCAGAAGGTTATAGTAGGTTAGCTCCTTTGTAATTCCTTAAATCTCTTCCAGGCTTCATACAACGACTCCCCATCACATTGTTGAAAGTTTATGATCTCTTTGATGATCCTTGTTGTCTTAGTTAAGGGAAAGAATTTAGCCAGGAAAGCT
>JANZLC010000006.1:21509779-21535478 GCA_026413385.1 Erythroxylum gracilipes
TTTAATAATGATCATTATAATAAAATTATAATTATTATTAATAAATGATACTAAATAAATAAATTTACACTTAATATCAACAACAAAATTAACCATGTCTATGAATTACAATGAACATGTTTTAATAATGGTAGAGTAGAGTCGATCTGAACATAAATAATAATATTTTAAACATGGCTCTGCTTTAATTTCTTTCTCCAAGCCAAGTTGGTAGGCGGTTTGGCTTTTTTAGTTTGATGACTTGATCTCCTCTGTCTGGCAAACATGCGTGCGTGCTTTAAATTCTTGTAGCAAAAACGACGTCGTCTTACTCTTGAACAGAATAAGATAAGATAAATTAGACAAGTGATCTGTGCTCTATATCAAATTGTAACCAATCGACTTGTTGCAAGGACCTAAACTAATAGCATCATCTCTGGACTCCAATAAAGCATCAAATTAGCACACAAGAGGACTCGCCAACCCCCAACGCAAAGCACAATTTGGTGGTTTAGATCTTCAACACTTGGAACAAATTCCTCGCGGCTAAGGTCTTTACGAGACAGAACTAAATGATTTGTTTGATCACAATCAGGACGTGGAGAGCTGTGGCAAGATGATCTATAGGTTCGTCTCAAATTAAGGATATGGGAGCATAATCCGTTGTATCTCATTCCATTTTGTATCCCCTTCATGCAATTGGGCATTTGAACATGGTGTATTCGACGATGACGTTTCTTGTAAAGTCTACTTGTAAGTTGTAAGAATTGTTAGTGCTATTTTAATACAACATGCATAGTAGAGTTCTACTTCTACATCGTCCTAGCCAAAGCCTAGAATAGACTGTGAAGATGTCTTCCTATATCCAAGTTAAACCCATTTGGTTATCACAAAAAGAAAACAAAAAGAGGAGATGTTATGAAGTGTAGCCATTATTTCGATGGCATTTATGGTTTTCAAAGCTAACGTTCCATTACGAGAGTTGGGCTCTCACAATGTATTAGGATTTAGGAGTAGTCTTTCCGCTTCTACTCTTTCTAGAAAGCCCAAACCTTTCGAAGAACTTTTGTGATTTTAGAGTTTATTTGCTGTTTCCTTCCCGGCACTGCAAGTCCAGTCCTAATAATTAACTTTGCATCCGTCCTTAGCACGGCATTGTATTCACATCTACAGTCTTTCTTAGACATTTGATACATTGATAGCGACCATAACCTAATGGTCAAAACTCAGCACATTCCCCGTCTTGGTTGAAAATCAAATTGGATTTCATGGATCTTTAGGGAATTTAGGTCCCTACTTTTCTTGAATAATCTGAATATATCACTGGATTAATAATTAATAATTTGAAACAAGTTTTTTTTTAGAAATTTGAAGGATATAAAATTTCTTATTTTTAATACATTTTTTTTCATTATATGTAGGATAAGTGAATTCCTAATAATAAGCACTTTCTTTTGTTATTGTTATTGCTAACTTACATATGATTTTATGCTAAATACAGTATTATTAATTAAAAACAATGAATCCTAAATAATTGACATGATATATATAAATATATATGTAATTTTATTGACAAAAATTGTATACATATTAATCTAAATAAAATTACGTTTGTAAATTAGATTGGTTTTTGTTAAAACATAACAAATTATTCATTACAATTAAGTGTTGAACGTGAATTCTTTATTATCTCAAAATATCACTATTTTTTATCAAAAAGGTGATTTCAGAAATGTTCAATATGATTTATCATATTATAGGTAACTAGAGGGGAGTCCAATCCTCTTTTAGATACTTCTATTTATCTTTGTTTCATGGTTTATAATTAACAACACAACTTGATTAAACTTGGATGCATAAAAAGTGAAATTCAATATTTCTGTAATGTGATCAATGTTCAAGCTTTGAATGGAAGTTAAATGTACTAATTAAGGCCACATATTGAGTAACTAAGAAAAACTTTTTAAATAGAGATAAAGGCATGATTAATTAACAATATGTGGCGTCCAACCTAAAAATTAATATCGGACTTAACAAGAAAGTTTGATCTTTTGATTTTTCTTATAATATATACAAGGAGCTCAATTTAATTGACTTAGTTGCTCTACCGAGTAGTTTATGCTTTGGTTAGAAAATTCGAACCCAATGCGGATTTTTTACAATCCAAATCCCTAATCTTAACCCCTAGTAGGTTTGACCCCCTCGATAGTGGTGGTCCCCTGTACATCTAATCCTTAGTTATAATATGGGCTAAGACTATTTTTCCTAACACATCGAATGGCTTAAAATTTCTTGCCGGTGACACATTGACAACCAATTAATCGACTTCTTACCTTGGATTTTTTTTCCTTTCATGCGAAAGTACGTTAGCTTCTATGGGCAATACAATGTTAGGACATGGTGTCACGAGTTCCGTTTTAATTTCCATACCCTCACATGGACTGGTTAAGTTCCAATTTATGCATATCATGACATCGATGGGGGTCCTGAAGACCTTTCAAACAAGCTTTCCAATGCTATTGCTAACGGCCCCACCTCCCAAATAATCGTGAAGACGAGACGTACAATACATAAAAAAACACAAACACAAATTATATACTAATGAATGTTTTGACACCTAAAATAGCTAGGTCCAAAGCACGACCAATGATATTCCGATAAAGAACGCATTTTGCGACAATTCATAGACGATGCAAATTTCATGATCCAATTGCAGATGAAAAACTGTAGAATTAACGTACCAGGGTCGGCCGGTTGAGGGCAAAGCAGCTAGCAACTAACGCACACGCCCACACCAGACCCACTATCCAGTTTTTGTCATTCCCAACCACGCGAATCATGCTCAAACAACCAGTCCAAGTCCCAAGTGCTGGTGCTGGTACAATCCTCGTGATCATAAACTATTGCTGTTCTAGGGCCTTTTACTTTCTGCATCTTTCTTGGCCTTTAAATTCGGTACTACCCTTCATATATTTCTCCATTGTTATATAGGGTACTAATCCCATGAAGAAGCCTTGCTGTGATAAGAAGGAGACAAACAGAGGAGCTTGGTCTAAGGAAGAAGATCAGAAGCTCATCGATTACATCAACAAACATGGTGAAGGCGGCTGGCGCTTTCTTCCTCGGGCAGCTGGTACTTTTTTGGATGGGAAAGGAAAATTAAATAGCTTTCATTGTACTTGTGTTTGGTGCGGACAATGGAAACGAATGATATTTTAATCTTAGAGGAAGAATATTGACAAACCTTAGAATTCTTCTCTGATGATTCTTTGATGTTTTTAGATTGGTTTGGTGATAAATAAACTTTTCTAGCTGTTGTTGATGTGTTTAGGGTTGCTTCGCTGTGGAAAAAGTTGCAGGCTGAGATGGATAAATTACCTGAGCCCAAACCTGAAGAGGGGAAGCTTTGGAGAGGATGAAGAGGATTTGATCATTAGGCTTCATGCACTTCTTGGAAATCGGTAGTTAATGAGATGAATGTTTGCTATATGCCATATGCTTTTTTAATTTACTCTTCAGTACGTAATAGTAAACCCGTCTCCATTACATGGCAGTTAACACCTTCTTTCAAAAGCCAAAAGGATAATACGCGAGAATATAGCACACAGAAGGACGCCATCATCCGTAGTTGGATACCAACATCAGTGGTTTTAAGTTGTACACACTCACACTTTTTTGTACACACTCACTTATAGTATATCAAATGAAGAATCAACACACTCACTTATAGTATCAAATGAAGAATCATGTATAATACATGATTCTTCATTTGATACTATAAGTGAGTGTGTATGAGTGTCACCATGCATGATTCTTCATTTGATACTATAAGAGAGTTCCAAGAAGTGAGGGAGGGAAACGTTGTATTTTTGTACTTAATTATTTGGCTTAACAACGGAATTATTCCAAAGCGAACTGCAGATAACATTCTTTATTTATTTGTACTGATTTTGTGTGATCAAAAGCAATATAGTACAATGAATTAGGAGTTACAGTAGGCTATTAGAAATAAAAAAAAACATAATTGAAAAAAAAAACTCGGCTCTTCTTTTCCTAATCGCTAATCGTAACCATTTTGTTTTTGTTCAACTTCTCTATTCTGAATCTAACTTATGGTTGGAATTGTTAACGAAAAAGGTACGGTCTTGTATTGGTTTAGGTGGTCCTTGATAGCTGGAAGACTGCCAGGACGCACAGACAATGAGGTGAAGAATTACTGGAATTCTCATGTAAAGAAAAAGCTTTCACAGAAGGGCATCGATGCTAATAAACCAACTCATCTTCGTAGAGGCACTAAATTTGATGCCGGAGAGTCGACTAGGACACAAAACCAGGAAGTTTATCCTACCAACGTCTATAACTTTGATTCTGCTGGTGGCAATGGGCAGAAGATGAACAGTTTGTTTGACTTAAATCTTGACCTAACTCTAAGCACTCCTTCACTTAATCACGACGCAAGTAAGCAAGGAAATGGTGAGAGAAGCCGTGAAAACTAATGCATGCTAGCTGCAAGCCCTCAAGTGCTTCTTCTTGTAGGTATACTTATACGTACTGAGGAATATTACGTGTGAGTCGTGTCCTATATATACATGTAAACTCCTATAACAAGATAGCTTGTGCATTAGCTTTGGGTTCCAAGCTTCGTATATAGAGAACCCAATAGTTTGGTAGTTATATCCTCTCAAGAAGAAGCAAAATTAGTTACAACTTCCAATGTTTTTCCAAGAAAACTATGGCCGGGAGGATGATTATTTTTAATTCTCTCTAGCCTACCAAACGTACTTATATTTGATTAAAGTAATGTAAAATTGAAATCCTTGCTTGTCATATGGCTTGAAAAGCAATTAATTAAGGGCTAATTATTATTGTTATATATCAATGAATTACTTGAACCATACATAAGCTTATTGATTTATAATTGAAACAAAATAAATATTTAAAAATTAATTTTAAAATCAATCTCTTTATAATTTTTAATTAAGTTCGTTTGCATTTATTAATATCATCACATTATATTTTATATAATTGGTGCATATTACATTCTGATTCAATTTATTTTGGATTAGTATTATCATCAAACTAAATTGTTGTGATGTGCTATCTACTACGTGTATCTATTTTATAAATTCAAAGACAATGTAAAACGTAAATAAATTATATCATGAAAACATTTTTAAATTACTAAACTTTTTAAAGGATCTGCTGATTTTTACTGTTATAATATTTGTCAACGTTCTCAATCCAAATTATGAGCTCTCAATCCTTTTCTTTTCCCCCCTAAACGTTCAAAATCGTTGAGTTCGTAGACAAAATTAAACTAAATGATAGAAGAGCACTTGTATTTTGACGGCAGTGTCTCCTTCATCATGATCGTCTAACACTAAGGAAACTAAATGATAGAAGAACACTTGTACTTTGACTGCAGTGTCTCCTTCATCATAATCTACACTAAGGAAGTGGAATGAGTCACCACAATGGTGCTGTTAGAATCAAAAGAATAAGGAAAGAGATTGAATCACTTTTGAAGTAACTTTAGCTTGTACAATACATCGAATTTGGTTTAAGAAAACAAAAGAATGTTCAGGTCTAGAGCAACTGATTGAAGAGGAATTTTGCTCTCTACGGCTCAGTTCATAAGAGAGCAAATGTTGGCACATTAGCTTCGGCAGATTTGTAGTGTAGCATTAGTGGAAAAGTTGAGACTTGGATAAGGGATGGGGGTTGAAGTTGACTAGAGAAAAATATTCTTTGACCTGTCTAAAATCTTCTCTGGATGTGTAATCTATAATCTATGAACAATGCAAAGAGGATATAAATGTACTCAGCCTCAATTAGTTATAGACTAGTTAAGGGATAGTGTTTTAATCTACTCTAATACTTATAGGCTGGTGCATTGTATTTTACACTGCATTGTACTATTTCCATTACTTTATTAATACATTTATATTTTTAACTTTTTAAAAAAACTAAACGATAGAAGGATCATAGCATTAGCAATGGTAACTAGGTAAGACATAAGCATATATTAGCAATCATCTCTCGTATACATCGTGAGAACACATTAAATATTTTTATATCTAACTCTGAAAATGTAAAATAAATTTATGTTGAAATTAAAATTTTCGTATTATAATGTTCAATATTTTCTCACTATTAAAAATATCATTTATCTAATAACTCTTCATTCAATTACGTAAATTGATTCTAAAATGTTTTCTTAATTAATTAAAAATGCTATTTCCAAAATTGATGTTATAATCACAATACAATACAACTACTAGATAATTACAAATGACCAAAATAATTATGCTAAAATTTATCATACAAAATTGGTTTTATTTAGTTAACATTGTTAAAATTTTAAAATTTGAACCATTATTTTTTTATTATAGGGATAATTTTGACAAAGGAGGGAGTAAATCAACAAGAGGTAAATTATATTAAAAATAATCAGTTTTATTTCTATAACTAACTTTTTCATGATTAAAAACAATATTTTTATGTGGTTAAAATTGTAAAATAAAAAATATCAAGTTAATTATACTAGAACCTTATGTGGTTAAAACCTTTGTCATTTAATCCCTAATAATTTAAAGCTACCATTTCCCTCATACTTTTTTTTAATCACCTACAACCCCTATCATTATTCCTTTTTTAAATCCTAAAAGAGAATGGTGAAACAACAACATTTGCCTGTTTAGGTACAACAGCTAACTTGGATGTGCCAAGTTACACTACATACACATGACGCCTAGTGAAAACTCCTCTTCTTCCCTTCTCCTTCCGAAGGTTTTGTGAAAACTGCTCTGAGCTTTGGGAGAACGTTTGGTCGTTAAGAAGTTGGCTCAACTATGCTAGTTGTAACATTGAGAAAATCATCAAAATTTCTCTATATTACTATCGATCTTTAAACTTAAATAAATGGTGTACGTGTGGACTAGCTTTAAAGAGGAGAATATTCTTAAGTAAATGTGCTCAAATGTCAATGAGAGTTACTTTCATTGTAGTTTTACTATTATTTTAATGAATATTCAACATTTCCACTTTTTAGCTCTTCGAGTGTAAGTTATCAACTATTTATTTTTGTTCTTTTCATTTATTTCTCTTAAAAATCATATTGAAATGTAAAGTAGGAGATTGTGCTCCTTTTTTAAACTGGATAAAAAAGTGATATGTTACTTGAAGGGAAAAATGTTATTTTCGGTCATAAGTATGCTTTGACATCATTTGGTCACTTATCCCTTTGTTACTCCACTTTGAACGCAATGGAGGAAGCCGCATGCTTCCAAAATGTGACTTCTAATTACTTGAAAGGCCTTTTAGTTGTACATAAATTAATTGATATCTATTCTTCATATTTGTTTAAGCTTAGCTTACTCTTTAAAGTTTGTGAGGAAGAAAGTGACATTACTTTCTTAGTAGCAGTAGTCGTATGCTTTGTTTTTTCAATTCATTTATTTCTTTATGCTTTACTATTCTTTTTAAACCTTCTGCAAAATTTGTAAGTATTAGTGCAACAATAAAAATTCCTAAAATTTATTATTTTTTCTTTGCATATGTAAAATGTTGGTTTATGTATATGTTTTTAATGATTCTTTGTATTTAGTGACATTAGAACATAATGCCTCTGGATTCCTTACAAAAGGGGATTGCATTATCTGTTATTTCCTACTTTTGATTTTTAGTTTTGGTTCAAGATTTGGGTTATTAGTAATTTTTGGGATCTGATTTCATATTGTTCACTTTTTGTTTCCACAGGAATTGGGTTAAGGAAAATCATATGGAGCTTTTTAATATTCTTGCTCTTGTTATTCTCTTTACTAGAAAAGATACTCATTGAGATTATTTTATGTTCAGGTTGATTATGTTTTTTCTCAAATATGACTACTGGTTTACTTGGTGAGAGTTAAATTGCAAATATTTTTCTATTTTTTAGTTTTTTTTACTTGACATCTAAATTATTCATCAATACCTAAAGTTAGCAGTCATATGCTTTTTTAACCATTGTTGAGATTTAATAGTTCCAACGACTATATAACCTCTTAGGTACTATCACCTTCGGCATCTTATAACTTGTCTATGCTAAACCTTACAACTAACTTTATTTTTCATTCATTTTGCATTGTCTTTACTTTACAATTTAAAGTGAAACATAACTAATACATCCATCAAATGCATTTTTTTGTTTCTTGGAACTATTAAATGTTGAGATAACTTTTGATAAATTTTTATAATGTTATTACAGTTACCGGTTGAAATATGAATTTTACTTTTGACTTTAGAAATAGGTTTCAGTGTTTTTATGGTGTATTTTCCAAATTCATACCATAAAAGATATTAAAAGTGAGAGAAACTATTTTGATATTGAAGTGGAAGAGATAACCTTGCTTAGTTTCATACTCAATGCTAAGAGGTTAGAGTATAAACAAGCATGGGAATTTATGAATAGATTCTCATTTAAATATGGCTAAACTCAATACAGTATAGGTGTATTTGGATGGGGAGTACCCTAGGTTATAAACAATTAATGGCCTTAAATTAGATATACCTATTAAAGTAATTGAGGATGATATGGTTCCGTAGGCACTAAAGCAACCGTTGAGGCTCACAATGAAGGACCCATCGAAGCACCATTGAACTAGCCACCAAAGCTTCCACTATTGTAGCCAATAAAGCAACCATTAAAATAACTATTAAAGTACCTGTCGATGTACTGACTAAGGCACTTGCCGAGATACCCATTATAGATGCCACACAAGCTGACCTTAAAGCATCCAATGAAGCATCCAATAATTTAGAATACCTAACATATGAAAACAAGTTAAAAGATTTCAATAAGTTAGGGTATTTAAGTGAAAAAAATTATAAATGATATTTTTAAAAATGTTATAGAATAAGAATTACCCTTTATAAGTGTTTGGAATATTGCTTTAACGAATAACAAGAATGATGTTGCTAACAAAGGATTTGGTAGCCTAAATAAAAGTTTAGGTGATGAGAAGAAGAAATCAAAATATCCTTACTTTAGTTCTACAAATTTAGATGATGGCAAAGTTGTTTTGAAGTAGGGAATGATTTTTGTATATATAAGCACTTTTACAAGGACTTTAAAGACCACGGGTATCCAAATAAGTTTTGACTATATGTATATAAAAAAGAAAGGTTAAGAGGTATTGTCAAGTGCAAAAGAAATTGAGTGAGAATACATGTAGAACTTACACAAAATAGATATATATTTTAGATTAAGTCATTCTAAAAACATCCATACTTATGTTATAACATTTGATAGCAAGAAGTTTGATTACCAGTGAATTGCTAGCAAGTATGTGACACTTTAAAGATGGTCCTACCTGATATGATTTAGGGTTAAAAGAGGTTATTTTATGAGATTACCACAAGAGATTCTAGATATAAAATAATATAGAGTTAAAAGGCATGCATTGATTTTAGTGATTGGAGATGAAGGAGAATAATATAAGAAAAAATTGAGAGGAGACTTGTTTGATGTAACATAAAGCAACAAGGATAGCTCATTTTATCAGATCTCCTAAAGTTATATTTGATTCGTGATATATATGTCTCAAACAAATGAAGTATGGATTTTTCAGTGCTTATATACTTATTATATGCATTGATGAGTGTCATTTGAAAGCAATATATGGTGGGTAATTATTGACAACCATTAAATGATATCATATATCCTTTTTCTTATTGTTAGAGCAAAGAAAAAATAAAGCTAGAAAAGGTTTGTGGGTTAGCTACTTGACATTGGTAGTAGTAACTTATAAATGTTCATGAGTGATAAAAAAATAAAAATTTAAAATAATAAAAGTAATTTTTATATTAAATATCACTTAATTTGATGCTAAAATTCTCTTATTTATATGTTGTAGGACTTACAATAATTGTTTGAACTTGAGTATACACACTTTAATAACTATTTTTAATGAATTTATGAGCCAATATATAAAGGCAATAAAACTCTCATTAAAGATCAGATGTGGAGTATAATCTAATTATCCTCGATAAAGATATGAAAGGTAAATGAGTAAGTTGGAGGGTATGAACAAGGAGGCATATGACTAGTTGCAAAAGTTATAGTAAAAAGATGGTGTATACATGCTTTTAATAGAAGATGCAAGAGTGAATTGTTATCAAACAATACTCCATTGTATTTTAATGCATACTAAAGAAATGTAAGGGAGAAACTAATTTTGAATTGCTTAGAGATCATATGAAGTTGCAATTATAAAAGGATTCCATTAGAAGAAGTAAAGTATGGTTGACTATAATGGTAATATAATTCCTAACATTCTATCAGAGTTGGAGAAGAGAAAAAAAGAGGTTACTAGTTATTTGATACATTTTTATGGGAAATAGGAAATTTGAAGTAAACACCAGATGAATGAACATCATATAGTTAGAGTTAGAAAAAAGGATTACACTTTTAGAAAATGAGACTTGAATTTAATCCCTTATAGTTATATGATTCATCAATTATTTTAGAGAGAGGAGATCTAGTTGTATATGTATATAAGTACTACACTAAGCAGACATATATAAGGTGTTACTGGAAATTATGAGTTTAGGAGGAGGGGTGTTATCACAATTTGGGGCTACAATACTGATATGACTTGTGGCATTGGCATTAACTAAGGAAAGTTGGTGGTGATAAAACAGTAATATATCAACAAGAACTGAGCACATATCACTTGCATAAAATATAAAAATATTGGACAAAATTTTAAAACATTTAAAATGCCATTCATTAGATAACTTGTCATGTTTCACTCTCAATATTCAATGATTGTAAGCTTTCTCTTCTATTCTTTAGGAATCATATTATGTATATAAATGATAACATCTTTAGTCTTTCATGAAGGGTAAAATGCATATGTTTTGCCAGGAAAGTATAGTAGTCAATGGAACTCATAATAAGGTTAAGGCATCAATTCAATACATTGTAACAAAGAGGAAAGTAACCAATAATCAAGTTAAAAGATCTAATTTCAACAAGGTAAATAACATAAAAGGGAGTTGGACTAGCTAAAAAGATAAGAAATAAAGCCAAATTGAAAACTTTTGGACCTAAAGGCAGGCCACCTAGTTTTTTGTATTAATATTTGTTTTTTGTATATAGCATAAAGTCAACGTACTTAGTGCACAAGGCTCCCCACTTTGCAGGAGTCTGGGGAGGACCATAATGTACGTAACCTTCCGTTTGTATTTCTACAAAGAGGCTATTTTCGTGACTTGAATCTGTGACTTTATTGTCACAAAGGAGCAACTTTACCAATAGCATATGATCCCATATTCAATGTGTTTATAACCTTATAGATAGTCCTATGTATAATGTCTTTTGTATTTTTGACCTTATAGACAACCTTATTTATAGTGTCTTTTATATTTATAACCTTATGAATAACCTCATGTGTAAAATTTCTTTTGTATATATGATTATACTGCAACATATAAAATGTCTTATATTTAGGCAATATCATTAACATTATAGTATAATGTTTCTTTTTTTTGTGCAATATGTGGTTAGATCCATTTGCAATGTTGCTTTAGTTTGGAATAAATTTTTTGAATCTATATTTGAAATTTTGCAATTATATGCTTTTACTGAATTTGAATAACTAATTACACATAACACATATGATCATTACACTAATATATACATATTCAAAAAATAATTGGTTCATTTTCATTAATTTGAAATGAGGTGCATACAATTACTATCTATTACAACTACTTATATAAATAATCCATACATCTTCATTTTCATTACCTATATATATATTCAAATTCTTGCACTAGGTATGATCTAAGAAAAGATCATCAATTCTCTTACCCAAATAAGGTTACTATCACGTCCTTTATGTTCATTGCAAACCATTAACATATTCTTTTCCCTTAATTCATTTATGACATCCACACTTTCTATAGTGTATCTTTTTTATAACAATAAACAAAATTTAACATTATTTTCACTGTCATAAATAACAAAATAGTTTTCAGTTTACTAAAAATGCTCTTTTATTAAAATTAATTGACCTATGTATATACTTTACCTCATAAATTCATAAAAAATTCTAGTCCACATTTATGATATTTATGGATACACTGCTGCACACTTCAAGATGTGGATGTAGATGACTCTCTAGAGCAATACTCAACAACCCAATATTCAGTACCTATGGTATAGTCTCCAAGGAAAAAACAAAATTAACTAATTCTTTTTAATGTTTAAAACAATAAAAGAAGATAAAAGGTGCCATTAGAGATATATTCTAATGGATAAATTTCAATTTGAATTATATTCTCCATAAAGATTAAATTCAAATAATGCACTTAGAAATTTTAATTATATCTTAAATTGGGGGAGTAAATTCAAGAAATACAAACACAAATTGGTACTTTTTTGTATAATTAAATTTCTAAGTTACCTTTAAATATGGTGTAAGCTTAGCTAGATGGTGGAGTGGAGAACCAAACCTATTGGGGACCTCTATAAACACATAATTATGCACTAATGATTAAGTCTTCATATTGGCTTTGATTTGGCCTTATCTTTTTTCATATAAATTGAGACATACAATTTTTCTTCCTCTCACTCACAAATAAGATTCCCTGAGCATTTTCCAACAAAGCTACTATAAGTTAATTTTTTCTCCTACCACTAATACTCTAAGAAAGTATTATAACATAATTAGATTTATAAAGATATAATAGAACCAATTTATAGTCCTATAAGTTGGGCCAATTGTGAAAAGGAACATCATTTTGATACAATGATGTAAAATCAGTTAGTTATATTAATGTTTAAATACAAATCCCCAATGATCCTTTTAAGAAAATTATTTCTAAATTAGAATCTATTAAATGGTTAGGTGTCCTATGTATAAAGAAATATATTTATTTACATATGTCCATGTTTTATATCAAAAGAAAGAGTATGCTTCAAGGTTCATATAATGTTTGCCTTAAATAGAATAAGAAGCTTAATGATATGTTATATTTAATAACGTTTTACAAAGAAACACTACTAAATAAATGGCAGAGAAATGTTAAAACTCACATACCACATTTGAATCTACAATTCAAACTAATCATTACTTCTTGATTAAAACTCAACCAACCCAAAACCTACACGATTTCCAACCAAGATAATCAGAATAAAAGGATTTCATTAAAAAGAAGAATTTACAAGCTAAAAGGTAGGAAGAGGGTAGCAACAATTAAAACAACAAATCCAACATGGATTTTCTTCGAAAGTGACATGAAAAATCCTTAAATTGATACCCTAACACCCCAACAAACTGAAACTCTATTTTGTGTGAATATTGGGAACAATTTATATTTATTTATTGAATGTACCTTCAATGTTCCTATTAGAAATGTTGGGCTAATGCCTCCATCACTAGATAATCTTCCAAAGCTAAGAGGACTACAAAGCCATTGAAAGTAGAACTGAAGTTGAGAGCTACTATAGGTATCCTCTTTATATGGTGTTATGTATATGTACACCATGATGTCTAGAGCCACACATTATTATGTGTTATTGTAAATATCATATGACACCATGTTTTATATGGTACCACTAAGATAGTTATTGTTCCACGTAACACAAATAACTCAGACACTATCATTTCATCATTTTTTTTGGTTTCCTAATAGAGAATTATGTCAGGGGTTACTAGTGATCCAAAAACATAAGTTTAGTAGAGAAAATGATGATTTTAAAAAATCAAGGACTAAATTGAAGAAGATCTAAACCACAAGGTGGTCTACTATAACTAACATAAAATTTTTTATTTCGATTTTAATTCTACTTAATTAAAAGTTATCTATAAACTTCACAAATCAAGGAGGATTTTAAAAGAAATAATTTGACAAGTCATTTATAATGTGATATATGGCATTTAAATTAATACCATGAAATTTGAAGTACTCCCAATGCCTATAAATATAGTAGTTCAACTAATTTTAAAGGAAAGAAGTATATTCAAGCTAAGAAGGGTCTCATAACTCTGTTACAACTCCAGAAGCTCTTTCAAAGTTTAATATGCCTTGAAGTTTTTCCAATTCTATAAAGAGAAATATCAAAGATATAGAAAACATATAAATATTCATGTGAGAACTATTTAAGTAAACCTCACAAATACAAGCAAGATGAATGAATCTTTTATGATGTTTATTATTCCCATATTAGTGTTTAGAACAATTAACTCTTTAGTTCATCTAGTAAAGTTTCTTCTTTAGCTAAGTGTCTTTTAGTTTCACGATAAGTGAAAATTTTTCATATATTTTAGTCCTTTTACATTATTCTTTTTAGATGTTTAAAATTTATTTGAGCTTCTTAGAAGTTATTTTATGAGTTTGGGGGTACTAATGAGACTTTATAAATTAATTATAGAAGAAAAAAAAGAAATTATAGCATTTGATGCCTCAAACTTGTGTTGATTAAGGAATTGAATAAAACTTTCATTTTTTTTGGTCCCAAAAACTCCTAGCCTTACATCATTTCAATATTATAGACTAATAGCCTATTGTAACAAAATATACAAAATGATTTTAAACGTCTTAGATTCAAGACTGAAAGTTTTTCTAGGACATCATAAATCACTCTCAATGTAATTTCATTCCAGGAAGAAGTATTGGAGATAATTTCTTGATATCTCAAGAATTATTCAACTCATATCATTTCAAAAAATCAAGTTGAAGTAGCGCATTAAAGATTGACTTTTGCAATGTATTTGATACCATTAGTTGGAACTTCATCTATCATGTTATGAAGCTTTTAATTTAATAGGGTGTAGGCCGAGATTGAATTAAAGAACCGGACTCCTAACGAATTGCTTTTGCTAGTTTAGTTTCATTTTATTTTCTTGTTTGATAAACTAACGAACCTTCCCATAACCTAAATACCATTTAATTTCATTTCAAAATCTTTACACACACTCTTTGTGAGATTGACCTAGACTCACAACTGCTATAATAGTAGGTCTAGTTTATTTTATATAGTGTTACAACATGCTACCAGTCATCCAAATGATTTTTTAAGTTGTAGTGTCCATGAGCTTCGATGGAGTAGAGGACTGAATGAAGTCACCACACAATAACCACAGGTTGTTTTTGCTACTGCCAAAAATGTGTAGTCATTCTGTAGGCTTCTTCATTGAAAACCATAATTGCTTATGTAAATGAAGGATACAATTAGCTCAACGCTTGCTTACAAGAGAAGCAAGTGCAAGTGCATTATTTATTCGTTGGAACCCAATAAATTGACCTTAAGCTCATCTTTATTATAGCAGATAATGATTTTGCCAAAAGCATGACTTGAATGGTTCGAAAGCAAGCTCCTTTGAGGACCCAACATGTTAAGCTTGTAGAGGTTTTCATCTTTTATTTTAGTTTCAAGTAAGGCAACAAGTAAACGATTTTTTAGAAGAACAAAATCATGTGAAGCTAAAAGTTTTGAGGGACAATTAATCCCTCTCACATTCCAATTAAGGATGGACATAACTAGGTGGATGGACCAGTGCGGCACTGCCCTTTGCCTATTTTCAACCTTCTCCTATTGACTGTTTGAAATAGTTCATATTGGACTTCTTTTTGGAGGCAGGGACATCAGCTGAGGTGAAAACATTAGAAGATACAATGAGAGGTGGACCCATAGGGGTCTCAGGTTTAGTCATAGGGGAGGCAGGTACAGTTGTTTCAGGATCGATAAATTTAATAAAGGGAATCTCTTGACAACAAGTAGTATAGTCTACTTCCATTTCCAAAGGAGTTGCAGAGATAACAGCTTGGGAATTACTCGTACCTTGGGTTAAAGAATAGACAGATTTAAGACTAGACACAGTAGGTGTTTCCAATTACTCAACTACAGTTGCAGTATCCTTAGGATCATTATGAGCAATCTCGGCCTGCTACTCAGCTTCATCAATTCCAATTAGTTCTAAATAATTCCCAGTTTTGAAGAATTTACCTATGGCTTGCCAAACTTTCTCTTTTGGTTTGGGTGGTGGTTTCTAGTGGTAGGATATAGCGATAGTGTCTTCCCATAACTTATTATCAGCTACTAGCCTTATAATAGGAATCTTATCAGGAAGCTCCTTGGATAACTCTATAATGACAAAGATTCGGGCATAGCCGATTCACTTCTTCCTTGTAGTGTTTTCATCCATGCATAACGATTTCCTATTGTAATTTGCTAGCGAGTCTAGCCCCTTATTGGTCCAATAAGGGGAACATTATGAAAATTGATCCAAAGGGGAACACTCTAAACTTTGATGGTTTCAAGCTTTAAACTAGGTTTCCAAAGTTGTAAGAATATCGGTTGGTTATCGAGGTGCCATGGACCATCCTTTAGGAGCTTATGAGCTTCAGTGATCAAAGAGAAGGTAAATAATATGAGGTTATCTTCATAGAGTAACCTATCCAAAATACCTCTATTTTTCCATACCTTGGTGGCCCAATGTTGGATAAGAGGGAAAGTTGGTCTTTGGTCAAAGAAAAGTCCAACCTGGTTGATTCCCAGCTCCTAGCTCCCTTTTGGAGAGTTTCTATCTTAGGATAGACAATAAACTTTCCATCAAGCTGTTGCGGTGGTTGGTAGCTGAGAAACAAGGTAAGTTGGTCCTCGACAACTTGTTTCCGTGGTGCCAAAGATGGTGGAGGGGAAGGTGCATGTGGAGGGGAGGGATCAGTGGTAGAGGGTAAAGGTAGAAAGTCAGAAGCATGGAGGGAAGGACTGGTTGATATATTGCTAAAAATGACATGAAGCAGGGGAACTGTAGAAAAAGCCAAAAGGACAGTTGGAAAAAAAATGGTAAGAGGGAGAGGTGGGAAAATAGAGATTGAGTGGGATGTACAAGAATGCCCTAGCAACAAACCAGAAGCAATCCAAGAGAGGAGAGGAGGGAGAGACGAGAAATGGAGAGCTGGTGAAGAAAATAGGCTGGTGATGGCTAAGGATGACCAGAAGAGACCAGTCAGGGGCCGAACATACTGATGAATGCTTCTCTCTCTAATATATAGTGGCTTGTATGTGTTTTGTTGTAGTGAGTAAGAACAATCTTTTTCAATCATATTTCAAATTCTTTAATTTTATTGATTCTTTAGTCGATTTTGTTGCAAGTTAATATCGATTAAATCATTTAAATCTTAAATTTCTTGTTTTATATATCTAACTTCAAGTTTAATTTTTAAAACATTGGTCTAACTTAATATACTATCTCAAAATTTTCAAGTGGGCTGGAGAAGATCCTAAAAACTCTACGAAGAAACATATACACGTTAGGCCATTGGATGAAACATAGTTAGCGACTCAAAAGTAGCTATTTAGGTGAAATGAATAAGAGCAAATAAGTAAAGGATATGTGGTGTTGAAATGGATAGGAATTTTTTCGTCTGTCTGCTTTGTGAACGTCATATTTCATTCTTGGAACTCTTTCTTTTCCTAAATAGTGTATACAACATGCCATTCTATATGTCTTTTAAACTTATCGTTTAACTTTTATTTCTTCCACATTTGGATGCTCTTTCCTTCTCACACATATTGAATTGGCACCTATCTTGTAATGTTTGGTTCTCGGTTTTTTCTTTAAACGCATATATATTTTATTTTATCATAAATTATTTTGATTTAATCAATTTTTGCTATATTTTTAAATAATAAAGAAAATGTTATCTTTTGGTGTGAGTAGGAACAAAATACTAGAAATAAAATGTTTTGTTTGAATTGATTTTCATCATACACTATAAAAACTATTTTATAGGTAAATTACCTCTACATGATACACATGAAAGTAGGATCATCAAGAGGAGTACTATCTAAAGGAGTAAGCTTGAATTTTTGTTCCAAGAGAGTAGATACTGTCGGTGATGTTGGGGCGAGAAAGTATTTCAAATACATATTTGACTTGAGAGAAATGATAACTTTGAGAAGTATAAGAAACTTCAAAGTTCAAAAAATAGTCGAGAGAAGTCAAATTCTTTATTTCAAAATGATGACTAAGGTAATATTGTAAATCTAAAATATGAGAAATATCAAGGCATGTGATTATCATATCATCATCACAAATTAATAGAAGTACAATGCTCCAAACAATTCAATGAATAAATAGTGCAAAACCATACAAATTAGAAATAAAGTCAAATTGAGTAAATATGGAACTAAATTTTGCAAACAAAGCCTTAGGAGTTTGTTTTTAATCCATATAAGGTTATTATTAGAACCTAGAAATTTTATAAGAAAATAATAACATGAAGGAGGATGCATGTAAACCTCTTCCAACAAATAATCATAGAAAAGGACTAGGAATAAAGCTCTAATACCATGTGAGTAGAAACAAAATACTAGGAATGAAATGTTTTGTTTCAATTGATATTCATTGTATAGTATATAAACTATTCATATACATGATATACATGAATATCATGTTAAACAAACCTTAATTTTAATACATGAAATATATTATAATTTCTTGTTAGGATTTCTCTAATCTGAACCTTATCATTTAGGATAAATAAAAGAACTAATCAACTTTCATATACAAACAATTCTGTTATTAAAACAATTCAGCAATTTGTATTGTAGAACTGGTCAGCTACATATGTGAATTCCATAATTCATACTATTAAACATAAAGGGAGCAGGTTAGAAAAGTACAGCAACTGGAGTAATTTTCTCAAAGACTTTAATTTTGTGTGGGAACCTAACACTCAAAACTATACGTTAGTGTACCAAAAGTTGGTTTTCAGTTATTTGCAGTTGGAAGGTATTAGTTACACATGTTTTAACAACTTTGCGCCTTATGGGTATTTAGTCTAACACTACCATTTGGCTTTAATTAAACCATGTTTTGGTTACGAGTATTAGTCATTTTATCAGATGTTCAGCTAAGAATCAAATGAGTGCTGTATGGGTTAAGTAACTCAAATTTAATCTAAAGATCACCCTACTGCAGAATTTGAACTTAAATCCCAACAAAGCACAAAATCAGGCTGGGTTATATGGATTTAGTGGATATAATGAATTAGTTCTCCTCTTCTTCTCAACCATCAAGTCGTATTCCTTAAGGTGAAAGGGAAATGAGTGCCCTCATTAGTAGACAATTAATAATGAGCACTTGCAGATTTGTACCATTGTGGTTGAAACAATTTTGATACATAGATATCTTTTGATTTAAGGTTGTTGAAGTCAAAAACTGAAAGCGTTGGATAAGGATGAAAATGATTGAAATATTATTTTAACTTAAATAGTCAGAACCTACGGTTGTTTTCATATGTCTAGGAATGTTAATTACCTTGAATGCCAAAGAGATAAATGTATAATTGATACTATACGGATTATTATGTGATTCAAGATTTGAGGAATATGTAGAGTGTATCATTTTTCACGTTAGCAGATTGTTTCGATGAATGATAATAAATATTATTTCAAAAATAAAAAGAAATGTGAAAACTTCCTTCATCACCAAAGGGAAAGTGGAAGTGAGCGTACTTGTCACCGACAGAAGGGGCTTAAAGTTTCCATCCAATCTTGAAAGGCTTAAAGATCCTCCTTGCCCCAGGTAATTAAGTTTTGGTTTGTCGAGAAGAAAAAAAAAAAAAACAGAATCTGACGGTGACCTGAACCCGCTTCCTCTCTCTCTTCTACATTGAAGTTTTTCTGCTCACTTCGTCGTTACTCCTTAGGCGGCAAAAAGGTTGTCACACTTCCCTAGAAGCCAGGCTTCCTTAGTACAAACTTGAGAGTCAAAATTAAAGAGGGGCGTTGAAAGACTGAAACAGACGACATGTGGAATTAGATAAAGTTGGGTGTAATGTTTGGAGATACACGTGGGATCATTCGGGTTCACAATGTAGGCACTTTCCTTCCCTTCATCAATCTAACGGTCAAAAACTTCAGGAACCTACCATGTATCGCCCTTGTGTGGATTGATAGGTTCAGTTATTCCTAAAAAAAAGAATGTTATCCTCTCAAGGCTGTCAAACGAGAAAGGTGGTTCTTGCTATAAAATTAAAATTTTAAATCGTTTTTCTACATTGGAAAAAGTATAGACTTTTATCAAATTTGAATTAATTATATAACTCTTTTATTTTTGTTCAATAAAACATTACAATCATTAAATGTACGTGTTAAAAACCTTTTTCCAATCGAGCAAAGTATGTCTTTTTTAAATATAAATGTCTAACTTTATTTATTTATTTATTTATCAAGATGGAATTTTATATGAATATAGAAGCACATAAAATTTATAGACCATATTCAAATGAACGATCAAGGTGGCTATTTTCATAAACTTACTGGTCTAAATAAACACATCGATAGAGACATGCAACTACCTTAATGAAAGGTTTTTCAATGTTGAATTGACTCTTCAAACAATCTTCATCTTCATTAAGACGTGCAACTACAAAGGTGAACTGGCTTAGTTATTCACGACGGCACAGTACGCTAATAATACTTTATGCCAAAATGTCAACAACCCACCACCATGACTAATCTTCTTCTCCTCCTAACTGTAAGTCAATCCTCCATCACTATATACTTATCATCAAATTCCATTATATTTATTACTATATATCTCACTATTGCCCTCTTTATTTTCTCGTGTTACTTCATTCACACGCTCCTTAGGAACTTGGCTCTATATCTCTCTTTGTTCGACGGCCTGGAAAGTAAAGAAAAAATTTCCATGAGGAAGCCAGGTGGGAGCGAGATAAATAAAGGAGCTTGGAGCAAGCAAGAAGATCAGAAACTAATCGATTATGTTCGTGAACATGGAAAAGGTTGCTGGAGCTCACTTCCTCAGGCTGCAGGTATATTATATACACATGATACCCGCGATTCGTCCATTGTATAAAAACTTCATTACCATGTAATTACCAGAAACATGTACCTACTTTTAACAATTCCGCTCTTCGCATTTGTGCGTATATATACAGGGCTGCTTCGATGTGGGAAAAGTTGCAGATTGAGATGGGTGAATTATTTACGGCCAAACCTTAAAAGGGGTAACTTTGATGAAGATGAAGAGGAACTTATCGTCAAGCTACATGCACTTCTTGGAAACAGGTATATATGTTCTAACTTCTTCATTTTGCAGAAGCATTTATAACTGCATATAATAACAAATGACAACGTTATCCAGGAATCCACTCAGAAAAATTCCAAATTCCCATTTTAGTTTTTCTCATTCCAATGCATGTATGTGGGATGTATTAATAACATAGTTTCTGTTCTCATCTTTATTTCCCACCTACTAAATCTGTGCAGAACGGTAGCCTCAGGTAACATCGAGATTTTGTTCTTTATTTCACAGAAAAAATTGTAAGCGTGACACGTGAAGCATCCTACCTTTCATATAAAGTAGGATAAGCCACTAAGGTTGTGATTGTAACTAGGAAATCAATCTCAAAAAAAAAAAATTTATTTTTACAGGTTTTATTGATCTATTCTAATTATTTGGCATTATATCTTCAACCATTCAATGCTAATTGAAATTGTAACAACGACTTAGGTGGTCACTCATTGCTGGAAGATTGCCAGGACGGACAGACAATGAAGTAAAGAATTATTGGAATACACATATGAGGAGAAAACTATTACAGATGGGCATAGACCCCAACAATCACCGCATGCACCAATTTGGTGATAGAAAATGTCATATTGTTAGCTCCAGTGAAGAGAGTGTTTCGTGCCTGGAATCCACAAGTGGTTCTGAAAATAGTAAGATTTGCACTTTGCCTGATCTTAATCTTGATGTTACCACGGAGTTACCAGTTATTGAACACAAGCAGCTACATGTTGATTGCCCACCAACTCGACTTCTATTTGGTAAATTGCTCTATTAGTTGACAGCTTGTTTCCTTGTAATTTCCTCGTTCTAAGACAAATTAAACTGTAAACACGCGCAAAAAGCACAGTTTATGAATCATGTTTAACTTTTTTCCAAATTAGTTTCATGTTGTAGATTGGATAGGATTACACTTGTTATAGGAGAGATCGCCAATCTAGGGGAAAAACTAACAGGTTCAGTGATAAAAGTACATTCATGTCGAGAACTATTTCGTGTACAACATCCTACCCATGTAACGAAAGGATTAATTAACCAAAGTAGGACAAAGGAAAAAAGATAGTACTCGGCCTAAGTTATAAGAGTTGAGGAATGGATCTGCCCCCGATTGTATATATAGTATGTATGTCTAAATTCCAAAAGCAGTTAACCTTGTTGACGCCGCTCAAGTACAACAAATGCTGAGAATTGAAAAAACAAAGCACATAACAGAAGTATTTATGACATTCACTTCGATGCTGCATGATATGAGCCCAGTTAAGGTCATTGGTTTAGCATTTTATTTTCTTCCCCAACTCTCAAACTTGATGTTGGCAATCTCGCAAAAAGAATTTTTTGATGAAGCTAATTATAACTTAAATTCACGATCTTCATTAATAGTAATAAAAAAAGAAGAAAAATTATGTTTTCAAAAGAACTATACCAATTCATTTTTATCTTACAGCAATTTGCGTGCCCATCAATGATTTCTCAGCAGGAAAATTTGTAAAATATAGAAGCTTGAAAATCACCGTGGATGGCTTCCTGTTTATTATTTAAGGCATCTCATCCTTTGATGTGTCAAAATTAACAGAATACTTTGCTACATAGTTCCGTTGAAAAATAGATTCCTTTTGGTAAGCTTTGCCTGATTCCTTTTGTTCTTGTCATCCTTGGATTTTTAGTCGCTTTAATTTACTGAAAACAGACAAGAGTACTAGTTGATTAGACAAATACGCATGTATATATATATTAGACATTTATGTGCAAAATGTGAGAAACTAAATGATATTTAAAATTAATTTATTAAAATATGTGTAATTAATTGAATGATAGGGCGATCAAAGTATATAGACATTTATAATATATTAATAAAAAAGAAAATTCTATATCATAATATTTTTCTCACATATATTAAAATTATAAAAAGTTATTGTTCTAGTATAAAATTTTAATTTAAAGAAATAAGTAGAGTTGACAAAAGTGTCTAACCTAAAGTCAACAGATAAAAAGTAATTTTAACTAAGTTTTGAGTTGGGCTCAGACTTTAAAAAAGACGAACTTTAAGCTGAGTTTTGAGTCCGCTAACTCGAGATTAATCAAATTTTAAATCGAGATCAAACTTACAGTTTTTTTATAATTTATTTAAAATTAACTTTGTAATAAAAATGTATTTTCATCAAATAAATTATCTTTTGGTATATGGTAGGGATTACTAATTAATTAGAAAATAAGAGGTTAAGACTATTATTAAATAAAAATAATTTTTTAAGTTAAAAGAACATATTAAAGAACTAATCTCCTAAAAGGTGAATGTAAGAAAAACCAAGGCACTAAATGATAAGAAAGCTACTGACAACTTTCTGAAGCACTAACATTTTAAAAGTACATTCAATAGAAGAGCAGTAGAATATCCTCAAACTAGAGACAGCCAAGCGTTCCATCTGAGTCTCATGTTTTTGCTTGCTTTGGTTTTGATTCCTAATGCCAAAAGGGATTTAGTTGTCCATATTAAAGTGATTTTGATAAGGATAGGTGAATCTATACGCTCTTCCTTAAACACTCTTATGTTTCTTCCATTCTAGATAGTATAAATGACACAGTTGAGAGCAATATCGAATTGAGTTTTATCTGCCTATTTAATAACATGTGGTAAGTCCTTCATCTGGCAGTGAATCCATAAAGCTCCAGGAGTTATAGTCAAACCTTTGTAGTAAAATGATAGTCAATGAATAGTTGTTTAATAAATTCCATTTTTTGGTTTTAGAAAACATATATAGGATTATTAAGTTTGTCAAAGTAAAGTGTATCTTTAGTTGCTAATCAAACACAAAAAGGATGATTTAAGGATGTTATAAGGAACCAAACTAGTCTCAATATAAGCACTTTCAAATTGCTTGCCTCAAAGATACATGTGTAAGATTTATTTGTAAAGCTACTAAAGTTATGGCTCACCCAATATGGCTCCTCTTTATTAGGATTAGGGTTGTGACTTAGTAGATTGTTGATAATATTAGAATAACCTCTAGTGTTGTGTGTAGGACAATACAATATATCACCTTCAATGATATATTGCACCTTTTCAATGTCAGGAATGTCTTATCATCAAGGTTTAGGCATTGGGAAGCTTGTGAAAGGGCCTATCACATCTCAGTTATCAAATTGAAGCCAAGTGCTCTCTCCATTATCCATTATGCATTTCATATTAAGGCTAATATTATATTATAGATTTAACATATGTTGAGGTGTCCAGGAAGTGTTGGTTTTAGAAGCTTTGTCCCCTTAGGAATTGTGTATGTATCTATTGCACCCATAAGAGTTCTTGATCCATAAACGACTTCCAAATTCTTGTGGCAAAAAAAAGTTCATTCATAGTTCTAATGGATTTGATTTCCAAACCACCATTTCCCTTTAGGAATAATACTTCTATCAACTTGACTTTACATTAAAAGAATCATCATGCGTGTGATCTAAAGAAAGTTTTTAGATAGCATTTACCTTGGTAGTGTTTAATGGGAGAAATAGATGGGACCAATAATAGACTTGGATACTATTAAGGATAGAGGTAACAAGTTGTAGTCTCCTAATAAAGGTCAGTATTTATTATACCAAGTTCATATTCTTTTATAAGTTATATTAAAGAGTGGCTAATAATCCCTCATAGTGAGTGTTGAGACAACAATGGAGATACCGAGGTATCTTAAAGGTGGTTAAAGCTACTTAAACCCAAATTTCCTAGTGCCTTCTTTTGCTAACTTAAAGATACTAGGAGAGATAAGAAGGTTGCTCTTACATATGTTGATAAAAAGAAATGACAAACTTTGGAAAGGCTAAAGAGAATTAATGATGAATTTAACTGAATCCATATTGACCCTACATAATATTAAAAAGTCATCTACAAATGTATGGTTAAAAATTTTAAGTTTCTTACACTTAAAATGGTATTGGAAGTTCTTCCCTTTCTTAATATTGCTTATTATCAATTTGATGAGAACTTTAAAATACAAGGAGAAAGATATAAGGGATCTCTGTGTTCCCCGTTATCTAACATACCAAAGGAGGTAGTGATTACACTTTATTCCAATCATTTAGGAAAAGTTATAGAGAAGCCAAAATCTAGCAATGTATTGAGTAAGAATCCCATTGTATTGAATTAAATGCCTTATGAAAGTCTACTTTGAATGAGAATAGTTCTAGTGAGGTCCATTTTTCATTAAAAAAAGTAAGCAATAAAATCATCTGGGATTAGGCACTTGTCAAAATTTATACAAAAAAAGAGATGTTAGTTTGACATATGGGTTTTATTAGGTCTTTTTTAAGTTGATGGAAATTAACCTAAAAAATGAAAGCTTTTAGTTCCTAAAGGACTGAATGAGAGGACTTGGAATTTCCAAGGAGTTGCTTGAAATGATTGAAATCTACATCTTTAATAATAGATTGCTCATTACAAATAGAACCATTGATTGACCTATTTCATGAGCTCGTTAATTATGTAATAACTGGAAGTGCACGGCATAGCTGTAGCTAGTACCAGCAAATACGGGTCAATCCCATGGAGCTTATGAATACTAGTACTTACCCTTCCCCTATTATCTAGCCTAAGGATTGATTTTAGATTTTTAATGGAAAGAAACTAAAACTAAAACTAA
>JANZLC010000006.1:21569965-21581406 GCA_026413385.1 Erythroxylum gracilipes
TTTAAGCATTATTCTTAAGAATGCAAAATGATGCTAATTATGATGTAAATACCATGCATAAAATGTTTATTTCAGATATTTCTAATATTTACTAGGGTACTTAACTAGGGTCTCTAGTATATAACTATCTTAATGCTTCTTAATGTTGCTTAATTATACAAGTGACAATGATCTTCTTTAATTATTATATGTGACCCCCAAATATGCATGTACGTTCACCCATAAACTCATTTTCTGATACAAATCAACTCCATCTTCACAAATTAACAAAATTTTCTAACAAGAGGCATTTCATCAAACACCTCATATGCATCAACAAATCACCCAACTTCAAAAAGAAATTTGAAAACTTAACCTTCTAACACTAACATTTCAACCTAAAATGTTGTTACCCATTCACAAAAGACTCAAACATACCAAATAAATAACTCAAACATACCCCAAAAAATTCAAATTAATAATATGCACGTACGAGTGGGGGTGGGAACGAAAGCAAAGTCAAATGGTGGGAGAAGACCTACCCCTTCCGACGCACCACCACCGTTCAATGACGTCGACAAGAACAGATGAACAACTGACGATGACACACCAGAGGAGAAGACGTAGACACAACAGGGAGGAGAAGAACAAAGAAGGAGAGCCAACAGGGGTGGGGTGGGGGAGGGCGAGGGGGTTTACGAGGATTATAACGTTATCAAAACGACGTCGTTTGGTGTTAAACCAAACGATGTCGTTTTCTTCAACTTAATAACGTTCAACCACAAAGCAGACGATGACGTATAGGTTTTTCAATTTACCGACGAAAATTTCTGTCATTAAATTTCATTGTTAATATCAAACTACATTAACCTGCCATCAATTCCCATGCTTCTTTTCCGACGGTATTATTCCCATCACTAAATTATATTTTCCGGTCAATATTTCCGACGAACATGTTAATTTCGTCAGTAATTTGCGACGGTGTGTTTTCCTTCGTTATTTTTCCGTTCCCAATTCCTATTCTCCTTGTAGTGTGACCAATTAAGAAGAATATATCTATGTTGTGGTACAAGGAGGTACAATCCATATTAATTTCACATGTAAAGCAACACGCAACTAGAATCTAGAAAATGTCAGGTAGAGAGAAAAGCAATCGAAAATTAGAAAAGAAAAGACCAACGCAATCATACGAATGAGAAGATAATAACAACCAGTAACGTGAGAATCGCAATCGCAAGAAGGAGAAGCTACCTGAGCAGAAGAGGTCCTGGGAGGTTCCAAATAGGAATACCAATCGATAATTGATGGCCAAAATTCTTTCATAATTTTACCATTAAGTAGATTAAAACTTTTGTCAAGTTTTTGTTATTATTATAAGAAAAAGATAAACATAAAGCTTGAGGCCAATAATTTAGCATTTTAATTTCAATGTCCCTTTATTCCAAGCTTAATATTTAAATATCTGTTCGAAAAAATAAGTGAAAAGAATATTTAAATTAAACCAATACAAATTGATGAGAAGAGTTCATTCAAGTTTGGATATAAAAATGAAGTTCAAAAAATTAAATTTTAGTTTAGATATATACAAAATTAAAAGAAAATATAGTTTGATATAATATTTATAAACAATTTATAACTATTTTAATATACAGTTATTATTTAATAATTATTTAAATTAAATAATGTTTATGGAAATATTATATTAATTATATCTTATCAAAGTTATAAATTTTAAGTTTATTTATTTAACTAATTTTTATGAATTATAATTATTATTTTATGAATATTATTGTAAGGAATTAGTTTTTATAAACTGTGTTTTTATTTTATGTAATGAATTATTTATATTTTATATAAATTACTATAAATTTCAAAACTATTAAGAGGTTTAAATTAAAATTATTCAACCCGTATACATAGCTTAATTGTGCCATTTAGGGACATGGCATATAGAAATGACATTTGTGATTTGACTTAACTTAAAAGTAGTTTAGATTTTTTCACTTTACAACCCAGCTCGAAGCCCGAAGTTTGAATGACTCAGACGGAGCTTGTTCAAATGAATCATTTTGCTGATAGACAAAACCTGTTTCCTAAAATAAATGATGATTGAGTATGTCCAGTTGGAATGAATCATTTTGTTGTTTCCAAAATCACTACTTTCCCATCTCCTGCTCTCATCTCCTGCAATCACTGTCAGCACTTCACCATTTGCTTCGTATTCCTCCTAGCCACTACTTGCTCCTAGGAAGTCCTCCTAACCACTAGTGCCTCCTCCAGTACTTTGTTGCGTGCTCTTTGCATTCCTTATCAGTACTCCTCGAAGGTATAATATTGAATGTTGAGTTTGATTTGAATGTTTTAAATGATCCCATGATTTGGCTGTTAATAAAGTAGTGAATAATGTGCATCTATAGCTCTGATTATATACTTGTACTACTTTTTGTATTAGAAAAAAGTAACCGTTAGTACAAAATAATTAATTATAGCAATTTACTCATCCATTAATAAATAAAAGACATATAAAATCTTAAGGAAATGGTACCGAGATTTTTGAAGATATGGTATGATATATATTAGGGATTAAAAAATTTATACCTTTACTATTTAAATTTATTCAAAGGAATTATATTGCATTTATAATGATCGATGTAGAAGCTTTAAAACTTTCTCAGTTAGATAATTTAAAAATAACTTAATTTGTCTTACTATATATTAAAGTTAACTTGTGGATGGATAAGATCCTTTACTAACAGAACTCACCTTTTTAGATCTTTGTTACTACTTCTCATATGTTTATCCTAGCAAGACTTCTCTTTATATTTGTATTATTAAGTGTTGATTATGTTAAGAAACAATATATTTTACCATGGGAGACATGCTAACTGAAGTCAGAATCAATGTATTGGTGTCAAAGTGTAGAATTGAGATGATTAAGAGGGATATACATGCCTTGCTTCATATATGTTTGTTTTTATGCATGTATGACAAGTGCATGATTTGTTTGTGCTTAAAGCTTAAGTATATGGTACTCTTATTATTTAATGATGCTTAGTATCTTTTTTAGATTTGTATATATTTTTTTAAGTAGCATAAATTTCTTTATTAACTAGTGTTATGTTATTGACTTCAATTTCTTGCAGAATGATGATCAATATATATGTAGTGAGACTAGTCAATAATTAGTGTTACATATATTATATATGATATGCACATATATACTTGTTAAGGAATAGGGTCAAGCATTCTAAGATAAATCTTTTAAATGTTAAATCCAATTGAAACTACTAGATTTTGAAGTCCTTTTCATATTTAGTTTCTTATTTTTTTAGGGAAATTTTACATGTTCACACGTAGTAATCATTATGGAAGATCATATATGTCAGATAATATCATGTATAATTTTTAAAACAACACTCATGCATCGTATATGTTGGATAATATCATGTTTCTTTGGTTGATTGCTTCAGATAGATACCAAGTGAAGAAATGGTTCAGGTTGAAGGAACAAGTTGATCGAAAAATGATATTTGGAATCACTTCATCAAGACTAGAACAAGTGACGGAGTTGAAAAGGATGAAAGCAAGTATTTTCATAAGATGTTGGCTGGAGATCCTAAATGTGGAACTTCTCTTTTGGAGAGACACATACAGTCATGCAATATAAGGAAGCTGGTATTAGGAGGTCTTTTGTCCCTAGCCTAATGAAAGTGAAGACAAATTACTTCCACAAGTTACGAAAACAATAAAACAAATTTTATACTAGCTAAAATGACCATTGGTGATAAATAACCACTCTTTATTGTCGATAGAAAAAAATTCAGGATCTTGCTCGCCTCACTCTAATTGACCTTTATGATCCCAACTTAGAATATTGTAAAAAAAGATATTTTTAAGATTTACGAAGAACAAACAAATTTGATAGTAAAGGCATTATCACGTACTCATGAATGAGTAGTCGTCACATTATATATATGAATGATCGACAACCAAACGAAGGGTTATGTGGTAGTGACGATGCATTGTATTGACAAAGACTAGACTTTAAGCATTCAAAACGTGAGGTAAATAATATTATTTTTAAATACTTTATTTATTTATTATATTATTATTATTATTTGTTCATATTTTTAAATGATAGGTTTATTTATGTATCAATGTCATATATAAGTGAAAGGTTGACAACTGTAATGGCCAAATGTTTAATGGATTAGAGCATTAAGACCAACTTATCAACCATAACTTTGGAGAAATGTAGCATAAACGATTCTATATATGATTAAAAAATTAAAGAACATATTACATGTTAGAAGCTTGTTGATTAGTGGAAGGTTATTCCATATGCATTGTTTCGTGTATATCATGAATTTGATAGTAAAGGATGGCTTGGAGGTATTGAAGGAAGTGATAGAGGCAATCTAAAGTAACATAGTGTATTGGAGTGTGACACTTAGAAGAGTAAATTTTTTTGAAGAAACTACATGACAACTATGCGTTCTGTACGTAAAGAAGTTAGTTTTAGTACTAGATAAAATTCAACATTCAAGATGTTGAAGTCAGTAATCAAGTATATTGAGGTGTTCAATAGATTGAGAAAAAAAGACTAATATATTTGCTTGCCAAAAGAAAAGCAATGAGAGTTAGCTACAACAATTTGTGTGAAATTGGAGATATTTCATAATGTTGCTAAGTTGTTATCATGAAAAAAAAATATAACTTCATGTACTTATTTTAACCACATGTGTGAAATCATATAAGCATTATCTACTTTGATGTTTTATTCTAATGAGGTTATCCAAATCATGGCAAATAGAGAAATTTAATTTTTTTAGGTCTATGATAGGATATACTATAGTAGTCATTTTGGTGTTAGATTTATGGAGGAGCTACATTTTTATTATCAAAAGTTGTATGGTGATTAGGCTCAAGCACATGTTGATATGACTACATAATTTTGATAAAATTTGTTTAATAATTATCAATTAAGATTTGACAAAGATCAAGATCACAATAATTTTGTTTCAGTATCAGGTTCATCTCTATCTATTTTTGATATAAAAGGTTAAGGTGTGAGTTCTGAATTTGAAAAAATTCATCAAAAAAAGAAGGGTTATGACATCTTACAGTAGGATAAAGTTAGACAACTATTTCGAAGTAAGTGTTGACTCTAGTTGAAAAGATGTAATTCAATGTATTATCACGATGAAAGTTATATATAGGTGATTTGTTGATTATGAAAGCAATTACAAAAAACCTCTTAGTAATTTGAGTAGCTACTATATTATTTTGGAGATTGCTTTTTATATTCACAGTCGGATAGTGAGTCCTCATCTTACTCAACTTCATTCTAAGACTATGGAAGCCCTTATATGTGCCCAAAGTTGGTCAAGTGATGAAAAAATTCAAGGTAAACTCTATTCTTTATGATACGTTAGTTATTTTTACCTTAATAATTTTAACAAACATATATTATATTATCTTTTTTTATATTTATACAAGCACAAAGACCATTTCTTCAGTCAAAAATTTCTTTGAACAAATATTATATGATAGTTTATTTATTAATTATCATTTATTGAATATTTATTGAATATAACTGTTGCATTATGAGGTATAATTTATGTAAAGATTTTTCTATACATAGAAGTGATGTGAACTATTGATGACCTGAGTTATAATGATGCGCTAGCTACCTTCCTTTAATCTTTACTTCTTGGTTTACTTTTTTTTTCATGGGATTAATTTGATTTTTAAAAAATAAGGAGATAAATCTTTACTTGTGTAGTTTTATGAGGTTAATAAAGAAAATTTCATACTATTGCCTGTTCATTTAACTCAACTCTGATCTCCAACTTCAATTACTGTGTTTTGTATCTTTTTGTATTTGGATAATAGCATTTTGATAGTCCTTACTTTTGAAAATAACAGAATTTTGATAAGAACAGTGTGATACTCCTTGCATAGGCATGTCTTTTGGCCGAATCTATAAACTTATGTTTTATCCTTTGTTTATCTATTTTAACATGGTAAGTATTATAATATTGGTAATTGTTATTTTCTTTCCAGGTCTTTACTTTCGGATCGTAGCATAAATATTATGTTTGATGTCAAAGAGTCTTTAGATGTGTTACATGTGTAGAATTATGATAGTGATCTAATACTTCTAGGATGATATTAGCTTCCATGTGTACTGCATGTGACGATTATAGTGCTTTGATTACCGATATTGGCTTCTATGTTCTCCCATATAATTATAAAACATCTGCGTTAACTTACTTTCTAATTTTGCCATGTAATTATAACAAAACTACAATTGTTTCAGATTGCACTAAATATTATTGATTATTAATTTATTTAATGTTTTTAAATGAAGATTTTTTGACTACTTAAGAAATAATAATATTGTGATTTTATATCTAAAATCAGGTAGATATTTAAAGAGACCTGTTTCCAAATCTAAATTCCGAAAGAGGCAACGACTTTTAAAATATTAAAGAGGACAAAAGAAGTATGAAACTAACTTGCATGTAATTTATTAATACAAATTATAAAAAAAAAACTTGATTTTAATTTTGATATAATTTTGGGTTCAGAGTTCAGACCCGTTCCTTGACCCTAGGCCCTACCCTATTGTTCGATTGGGTTCAGTTTGGAACCGGGAGTCCTGGATTCAATCTGGTCGTGCAAGCCCTTGTTTATATTTTTACCCGACTCAAGCCGAAAGGATCCGAACTCGGCTCGACCAAGTGCCGTCTGGCAACTAGTTGGCCAGTCATACAAAGATGTAACGCTGACGATATATAAATTTCCCGCGAAGAGCATAACTGTCCGGAGGGCTGCATATATAAAGTTCGCAGAAACCACAAACTCTCCCCAGAGAAAAGCACCACTCCTTTGTCCACATGTTTGGTGGACATCCACCACCACCCACCATCTCATTATTTGTTTTACAATTTAATTTTTTAAAATTTTTACAGTAGATATATATGCATCAGCACATAATTGACTTAAAAATATGGTGGATCTTTATTCTTTTAAGAACTAGAGTGGAATAAATGACTTCTGAAACCTCACCGAAAAGGATGTGCAATTAAGATCAGTAAGGAATAACCGGGGCAGAGTAGGACAACAAACGTCATACAAGGAGGAGCATAATATGTGGCAAGCAGATTAAAGTAACCAATACAAGGATAGATGCTAACTGATGGGTGACTGAGCAAGAACTGTTGTTGATCTCTGACGAATCTACGGCTAGGGGCATTCCATCGGTGTTGAGAGCGCAGGAATGAGGATCAGAGGTGAGCATCATAGCTCGTAAGACATTAGAAACTGTCTGCATATAGGCTGTCCGATTCTTGGCAAGCAGCCACGTGAGACCCATCAGCTGGCAATCTTTGTTTCGCATTTTAGTGGTCCTGTCTGCTGATTTGCTTGAGTTCAAAGACTTGTTATGGTTGTTGCTGCTTTTGTTGTAGTTGTTGTTGTGAAGCTTCAGATAAAAAAGAATAACCAAGTAATTGTTCATGAATTCTTAGACAACTACTTTGTTTGGTACAACATCTAATCAAAATCAAGCCTACCTTCAGTTTCTTCCCAACAGCACTAAATACTGATTGTTTGGAAGGTTATGAAGGAGTCTAGCTTCGTTATCATAGCAGGCTAAATAATTGGTATGCAAGTCAACAGTGGTGATTATCGACCTATCTTGGGTTTCTCTAGGACTAGGATAGATCCATTTATCTTGAGACCCAATCAAGTACTATTATTTATACTTTCTAGTTCCAGAACTTCGCTATGACTCCATAAATGAACAACAGCAGCTCTTCCAGCACTAACCAACTGTTAAACGATTATTTCATCTACAGAAGACTTAATAGCTTTTAACTTTGGAAGATTTTAATTTTACCTCAGAATCGCTAAGGAAACACAAACTTTGCCAATTCAAGACCAATCAAAACAAATTTGCAAAGAAGACCCGGGAATTGGGAAAAGAAACAGCAATTAGAGTAGGAATTAAACAGATGAACAGAGAGAGAGAGAGAGCTCACAAGAGAGAGACTGTTCAAGCACTTGGAGCACCCACCAAGACCAGTGAATCCATTTACATCGCTGCTACTGCTCAAGCAATCTCTCTCCAATCTTTCAACAGTCTTGTCACCAACAAGCTTTCCCTTTTGGTTCAACGAAAATGCTTCGGGACAGCTTAAGGGATGCAATCTGATCCCACAGTAACAATACACCAAATCGCAAGTCTCATTGGGTTTAAACAGTTCCATGCCTTTCCGTTTCAACTCTTTTCCCAGCGTATCGACGCAAGTCTCGGAGTCATCAGGCAACAAGGGCATGTCCTCGTACGACGGCGGAACACCTTGTGCCACCGCCGCAGGGACCACCCTCCCGGCCATGGCAATGGTCGTGGTAGAGTAAGCATAGTACAACCAGGCTGCCAGAACCGGGCAGCACCGTGTCTTCCGAAGCTGCCCGTCTCCGCCATTTGCACTGCCACATGCGGCTTTTATCCCGTGGAAGAGCTCGTCCGGCAAATCCAACGGGCAGGACGCGACGTTAGATTGTTCAGGGAATGCGGGGATTGTTGCTGATGCTGAAGGGGTGGGCAAAAATGGCTGCATTGTCTGCTCATTAACTGGGTCTAGATCAGGTAGACCCAGAACAACACAGAAAATAATGAAGGGGTGAAAGAAGAAGAAGATGAAAATGTTATTGGGAAGCATGATTGTACGAAAATGTTGGTGGTTATGGGTTTAGGACTATACTTGTTCCGAAGGTATGGATTAAGGCCAGGGAGAGAGGGGTGGGCAATGGAGTTGAAGAAAAAGAAAGGAAAGGCAAAGAAAACGGTGGTGGGGAGGGGGTGAATTTTGGGTGCTTGTTTTTCATTAAAAGTGCAGTTATAGTATACCGCAAACTTAGGAGAGAATTAGGATTAGGATTTTGTAATGTAGTGTGTTGGTATGATGAAGAAATCATTTTCTGTTATGTCTGTCCGCATGTGCATGAGTAAGTTTTGTTTTAGTTTACGAAGTTAAGATCCACTTGCTCATATACAAAAGTAGTATTTATAGAATTATGCTTAACAAGTAATTATTCAAGTTCAACAATATACTGTCAATACAGTGGTCCAGATCTAATGGAGGGATATATGTGTGTCTATATTATATATATATATATATAGAGACTAGAGAGAGAAAGAGAGAGAGAGAGAGATGCTAATGATAAAAGAGTCCTTCTACAGTTGCAGGCACGGTGACAGTAGCTTACATAAATGCAAAACTGAAGCTTTTTGGTAGACCCCAAATTCCTGTCAACTTTTGTTTGGGTTGCTCAATTATTGTTACCTCAGCAAAATGGGCAATGTTACTACGTAACGTATAATGCCTACCCACGAATTTAGTCAAGTCTCTTTCGGCCCTGGCCTTTCTTGGTTTCTACCAAAACATGGCTTCATTTGTATACAGGACCATATGAAGCAATATATCAAACTATATATTTAAGTTCAAACAAATTGAAAAGCATCATATCCATGAACAAGTTATTATTAAAATAAAAATATATATCAAATTAAGACATGAACAAGTAATTATATATAAATGTTGCGTGAATTCTTAATTATTAATTAAATATGTGTACTAACTTTTGGAATTCCTTTATACCTGCATTCTAACCCTTTTTATCTAAATTTATAGCAACATTACAAAAGCTAACTTTTCATATATTCTTTCTTGTTTATGTATTTAAAAGATGCTTGCTTCGTTGCCTTCATCTATACTCATCCATTATTATACATCTTTTTATCTTTTTCATATATTTTAAACTTCAACTTAAAGGAGTTTTGTTTTTTAAGATGAATGTGAAGTATTTAAAATGGTGGGACTTCATTCTCCTCTGTTTGCACTATTAATTTAAACTAATTAAACAAGATAACGTTTCTTTCAATCTTTAGGTATTATTTTCTATACACTACTTAAAATGATTGGCAATGCATTCCTAAAAGAAAATTATATCTTAAGAATTATCATTTTCTCAGAATAATTAATATAAAAATGCAAAATCCAAATTCGTTATCACAAACACACCGTTAAATTAACCACCATTCTAATTTTGAAAAGCACCAAATAAAATGTAAGAGAAAAGTTGACACATACGACATGACGTGATAGTATGTAAACTTCGGTCATCTAGTAGCAAGTAGCAACTCCAGAACAGCAAAGTGTGCACGCAGAAATAACATATGACTTTTTGAGAAATTTACAGTAATTAGCTGATGACCTATAAAACAGATCGAGAAGGTAGATTGACTGGATTTCTCAAAGAGAGGAGGAGTATCATTATATAACTAGAATTAATATCGGCGTTCTATACCTTTTTTCAATTTTAATTAAATTTATTATATCAATTTGAAAAGCATAATATTTTTAAATAATATGTTTATTATCTTATAATGCATACTAAAAGAGATCGATTCAATTTTAAATAATTATATTTTGTAGAAGAATTTGAAATAATTGAATATATTAGGTCCAAAATAATTTATGTATTATAACACAAATTAATTTGATAATGAATATAAATTTATTATAAAAATTCTAGTCAAATCTCAAGTAAATTAGTTATTTACTTATTTTTATTGAATTTTAAGAGAAAAACTCTTACCTTTTAACTTATTTAATAATATATATGGTTAATAAATTGAAAATATCTTATTTCAAACTTCTAATCAATTGCTCTCGCATCATCTTTTCGTAGAAAATCACAAAAAAAAACTAAATTACTATCAATTACCTTTAAAAATGTGTAAATAACAAAAAATATAAGATTAACAATGATCGACTAATAATCAATTTGATATGAAGAAAAAGTATTATAATAATAATTCAAAATTTCACCATTTTGCGAGGAAATATAAAGGAAAGTTCTCATACTTTCTTCAATTGTAGAAAGATAAATAGCATTTAAGAGATGTAAAGAAAAAAGAATTATGAATCACTAAAATGTTATATGTTTAATTAGTTAGTTGCATCAGCCCCTGATTCGACCCGATTTGACCTCCAAGATGCATTTATGCTTCCCAAGCTTGGTTTGACCAACACGAAGTCAACAAGTCTGGCCTTCGTCCCGCTTTCCCTTACATCTACTTCTACTGAATTCTTCTGCCCTCTGCCATTACCCTTTTACCCCATTGTCGTATGACTCTCCTCACGTCTACCTCTTCTCGCGGTTCGTCTCTTCACTCTTCTTGGTAAGCTTTCTTTGGTGACTATTGTGTTAGAAATACATGTTACCGGACTGGACTACTATAATCATAACTTAATTCCATAGCCGGACCACAAATTGAATTGCGTACTTAATAACCATAATGGGATGGTTTGTTAAGTCAAAATAGACTTTACGTACTTAATAATTTTGATGACAAACAAAGAGAAGTATAAAAATGAAAAGCAGAT
>JANZLC010000006.1:21584041-21603069 GCA_026413385.1 Erythroxylum gracilipes
TTCAAGTGAAGAATAGAGGTCGGGATCAGTTCGCGTCTGCATTGCATGTCTTTAATTTTGCATTGAATTGTTATTCCACAACTCTGGTATAAATTTGTAGTTTGAAATGACTCGAGTGTTTTGTATTTGTCAAAGGGCCCAAATGGCCATATAGAAATTTTGTAAATTCCACTGTATGATTGAAAAGGGCTTATGCCATATTTGATTTTGGACTTCCGCATATTGTGCTTTGTGATTAAAAAAAATGTACCGACTTCTGAGTGATCGAGTGTTTAGCACACCACCCTCACGGGACAAGGACTCGGATGTCACCGTCGATGTCGGGTTCGGGTCATCGTGGGAGTGGGGTGTTACATTAGGAACATAAGAATATAGGAGCTTATCCCTTGTTTGTAGCTTATCTAGAAAAGCTAACCATAGAATTAAGGAATACCTTGGGTTAGTACCTTTATGCCACACTAATTTATGCCTAGGCATACTCGGATTAGGAGGTCCCATAAAATTGTATGCTGAAGCATTTGTATATGCTTTTGAAGGGCTGGCAATCCATTCCAATCTATCAGATCAGGAACAATCTGGTTGATTTATTAGTGGCTCTAGCATACGAATGATCTCATTTGTGGCATCTTTCTAGCACCATCCATTGTCTCTAATAACATCGGCTACTTTTGCGTTCATCAAGAGTTTTGATCCAGTGATCACTCTAGGAGTTGAGAGATCCTTTAGGATACCTCTAGGATGCTAAGGGTCCTGTCATAAAAGTGGAATTCTCATTTCCTATCTTAAATCTGAATTGGTTCCCAATGAGATCTCTAACATATAGAAGTTTTCTCCAACTCCAAGAACTATTATTAGTCAATTGAGCGCTCCAGAAATTTTTCCTTTTAAGAATAATGGTATGTACCCGCTTGACCCATAAGGCTTCACTATCATTAAAAAGAACCCAGATTCTTTTTCCTAACAAGACATTATTCCAAGTAGACAAATGGCTAATCCCTAGTCCACCCTCTTTTTTAGGTCTACAAAGGTCATTCCATTTAACCTTTGCATAAGCTTTTGACACAACCTTCCCAGACCACAAAAAAAGTTTAGACTCTATTTCTTTAATAATGGAGGAGGGAAGTATGAAAAGACTAGACTAATAGACCTGGAAAGGAGAAAGGACAGACATAACCAAATGAACTCTACCAACATAGGATAGAGTTTTATGGGTCCATTTGTTTACTCTGGAATCAATTTTATCCAACAGCGGCATGCAATCTCTCCTAGACAACCTACCTGTTAAAAGAGGTACTCCCAAATACCTCATAAGGAGAGAACCTCTTTTAAGACCCGAAATTGTTTCCATCTGATGGGCCATATGATCCATATCATGAGATAAAAAGAACTGACTCTTGCTAAGGTTAATGTCTATGCCAAAAAAATTTGAGAAAGTGTGCATGCAATTAAACAAAGTATGCGCCGAAGTCAAATCAGCATGACAAAATAATAAAAGATCATCAACAAACAAAAGATGAGAAAGTTTAAAAGCTTTACACCTTTAGTGGTATTTAAAAGAAGCATTATCTGCTACAGAAGCATTCAGACTCCTAGAAAGTATCTCCATACAGATAATAAAGAGATATAGAGATAAAGGATTTCTTTGTCTTAAACCTAACTTACAACGAAAAAATTGAGTAGGAGATCCATTGATTAGGACTGAGTATGGAGGCAAGATTACACACTCTTCAATCCACTTAATAAACTTAAGAGGGAGTCCTAAAGCTAAGAGCATATTTAGGAGGAAATCCCATTGAATTAAATCATAAGCTTTTTCCAAATCTACTTTAAAAGCACATCTCTTATGATTATTAGCAAGGTGATAGTTTTTAAAAATTTCTTGAGCCAAAAGTATGTTTTCCCCTATACGATGGCTCTTTATGAAAGCACTTTAGTTTGGGCTGATAATATGGGGCAGTCTCTCTATTAGCCATTATTTTTGTGATCACTTTATAGATCATGTTACAGCAGGAGGTAGGTCTATAATCAAAAACTTTGGATGGATGATTCTTCTTAGGAACAAGAGAAATAAAAGTTGAGTTAAGCTATTTGAGAAGCCTCCCATGTTGGAAAAAATCTTGGATGGCCCTAGTGACATCATCTCCAGTAATATGCCATGTTTGTTTAAAGAAGAAGCCATTAAAACCATCTGAACTAGGGGCCTTATTTGGGTTGAAAGAGGAGAATACATCCCTAATCTCATGCGAAGAGACTTCAACTATGAGAATGTTTCTAAGGTTTTCAGGAATCGGATGAGGAAAAAGAGCTACCACGTACTCCCTAGAAGAGACTAGGTCTTTCTTATTCCCAAGAGAGTTTTGAAAAAAATCCAGGAACTACTTTTGTATTTCTTCGAAGTCAATAATCCTATGATCATTTCCTACCAATAATGAGTGAATGTTATTCATGTTCCTATTTAACAAGACAGAATTGTGGAAGAATTTGGTGTTCCTATCCCCCTCTCTGAGCCACTTAATACGGGATGATTGTTTATAGAAAGACTCTTGATCACTTAAAGCTTTAACCAAGTTGTTAATAGCCTCATTTTCCTCGGCTACCAGTTGAGTCCTATTAGGCAAAAGTCTTATTTGGTCTTGGATATTATTAAGTACAGCTTGACAAGTCTCAACTTTAACATTAACATTACCTACTTGATCTGAGTTTAGGGATTTGAGTGCTTTTTAACTATTTTAAGCTTAGACACCACACAAAACACAGGAGTTACCCAGACATGAGAATTCCAAGCATCCTCTACTATCTGAGGGAAATTTGGCTGGGAGACTAGGAAGTTGGAAAACCTGAATGGAGAAGATCTCTTCTTTAGGAAAGTTAATGACCTAATCACTACGGGAGAGTGGCATGAAATGTTAGGATTATGAATCTCTCCATAGGATCTAAGAAACCGAGAACTCCAATCCGAGTTGATAAGAGCTCTATCTAATTTTCTTGCTATGAGGAGATCACTAGATTGCTTATTAGTCCAAGTAAAACTAGGACTGTCAGAATTTAAATCATACAATCTACAATCCACTACACACTTTATAAAGTCAGTCATACCATTAATAACCAAGGAACTAAGAGGTTCATCCTCATGAGAAAAAAATAGCATTAAAGTCCCCAACTATAATCCACAGATGACTCCTAACATTAAGTTTGATATTAGAAAGAGTAGACCAAAGATTTTTTCTATGATTATAATTATTCAACCCATAAGCATAAGTGACAAAAAAAGCAGAAGCACAGTTCATAGGGGTCATCTCCAAATGAATCAGTTGATCATTTGTAAAAATAGGAGAACACAAGAAACGATTTGGATTCCTAGATAACACTAACCTAGCACATGAATCATGATCTAAATTACTGTAGTAATGCCAGCTAGGAAACATAGACGAGCATATATTATTCAAAAGAGAACGAGACTTAATCTTAGATTCTATCAAACACATAAAAGAAACCGAAAACATCTTAAGAAAAGATTTCACAGCTAGCTATTTTTTTTTAGTTCTTGAGAACCCTAATATTCCAAAAAACCTAAATCCATAACACTATACAGAACTAAAACTCTACTACTTTTGTTTTCTCCTAGATTTCCTGCTCTACCTAATAGTAAAATCCCCCTTTGCCCCTTCCAACATACTAGGACTCTGAGATTCAATTGGAACCAAATCTAATTTAGGAGAGGAAATAGGATTACCTGCTGGACTCACGACAGGGCCGTCAGCATCTTCAAGGCATCCATTTGAATCATCCTGTTTTTGTTGAACTTCTTTGCCCTTACTTTGCTCATTGAGGATTTTAGAAAGTCTGCTCTCCTTAGGACTTACTTGTTCCTTCTCAGGGCCTTGCTTCTAATTTAACCCCTATTGTTGGTTTATATATATAGGTAGTGAAACATTCTCCTTTTCTAACTCTTGTTGTGTCCCAGTCTCAAACATATAGCCTGTAGGTTTCCATTCCTTCTTTTGCATATAATTCTCAGGCTTCCATTCATATTTTATCTTAATTTCCTTAAAGGATACTTTTCCCTCTTCATTATAAGTGTCCAATTGAAAAGACGAAGGCCAACTCCTCTCCAAATCTAATTCCACACACATTCTGACATATAGAATTCTAGACATCATAACTGTTTAGGTATCCATAAGCAGAGGTTTCCCCACTACACTAGCTATTCTACCTAACCCCTCATTGTTCTAGTATTTGTATGGAATGTTATGGAATCTAGTCTATACTAGAGCATACCTAATCTCCTCCTGCTCACCAACATTCAAGCTCCATTTCCGTAAGAATAAGGGCTTCCTTTAGATATGCCAAGGGCCCTTCTCTAGAACCTCATTCATACCAACCTCCGAATCAAACTTAAACAAAATCTTATTCGAACTAGTAATCAAAGTTTCAGTTAAACCATACGCTAACCATGATTTAAAAAGTGCTCTCTGAACCACTGTGTAGGTTGGACACTTACCAATGAAGAAGCCTATCAGAGCATGTCGAAATTTTGTTGCACCTTTCTGCGCTAACTCTGGCAGAGGGATGACAAAAATTTGGTCATCCTTAATCTCCGGGGCCTAGTAGGCCAATGCCTTAACATTCGAGGATTCCTCCACTAATTCAGAGACTACTAATTTCCAAGTTTTTGGTAAGGATTTCACCGAAGCTCTAAGATCTTGAGTGTTTAAGGAAGTCTATGGTTTAGTTGACTCATATGATTTTGCAGATTGATTTTGCACTCCTACGGCTATCTGATTCTTAACAGGAGAAGGATTTTGATGGTTCGGATCTACGTCTTGGATGAGATTAGGGTTTGATGGAGTCGAAAGGGAAGGTCTAGGTGATGGTACAGATATTTGGTTGAGGGGAACGCAAGATGGGGAAGGGGAAGAAGAAGAAGAAGAAGTCATGGATTAAAAGGGGAGTAAAACCACCGGAGATCTAAAAAGTTATAGACACTCTGTTAGTCTCTCTTGTTTATTTTAGCTCCTAAATATTTAAAATTATAGCACATCGAGCCAAATTTAGAGGAGCAAGTAAATATGGTGATTTTGAGTAGTGAAAAGGAGCTAAAAGTTAAAGAGAAAGAGAACAAAAAGAAGGAGATGGTTGTTTTACAAGAAAAGAAGGACAGGGAGAAGAAGAAAGACAAAGAGGAAGACCTTTCCTATTGCTTCATCAAATCGACACTCATATTCACTAAACTATATTATAAGAATGACAATTATATTTGCTAGTAATCTTTAATTTTATTTTTATTTTGAAAACAATATCAAATCACTCAACCATACTGTTTGCTCCTTTAGGCTTAAATATAAATTCATATTCGAAATCACTTAGGTTTAAATAAGAGAATTGATATAGGGAGTTTTAAAATAGAAAAGGGGAAAGGTGTTCATGCTAAAAAAAAGCTAAGTAGAGGATGAGGTGGTGAAATTTTATTTATCAACCCCTTTTCTATATTTTACACATTCAAAAAATATTTTTAATTATACATGCCTATATTTATGTGCAAAATTAGAGGTTCCTAACTTACATGACATGTCATATAAGCTAATGACGTAACGCGTCATAGCACTACTCAAAATAACTAGACCTACAACTACAGCAGGGGTGAGTCTAGGTCAATCCCACAAAAAGTGTTTGATTAGCTTTTGTAATGAAAAGAATTGGTGTTTAGGTTATAGAGGGTTTGGTTTAGTTAAAATAAGAAAATAAAATGAAACTAAACTAATAAAAGCAAATTAAAGAAAACATTCAAAAATGATGAAATTGATAAAATCATTAGGGACCCAATCATCAGCTCTATCTTAACCTACACTCAATTAAACATTCTTCATTGAATTGTTGTTCTCTTACCCCTCCTAGCAACTATTAATAGTCAGTTAATGATAAACTCTATTAACCCCAGATTTTCCTTTGGTCGAGTTTAATTAAGAGATGCTTGTTAATAAAACCTAGCTATCAATCAACCTAGGATATGATCTCTAAATTTAATTGGATAGTCGTATTACAAATTAGGAAAACAGATTAATCAAAGCAACAACCACACAAGCTTGGGTCACTTAACTTATGTTATCCTTAATTATTCGACACCAATTAGAAATACAAAAATTACGGATTGTATCCTTAATGATCCAAACCATTAGTTGCTACAAATGAATCTCAACATAACAATTACGGATTATATTGAAGGTTCTAGCAATGGGTTCATACACAAACAAATAACGATAACTAGAATAAAGATCATTCATACGTGAAAACCCAAATCTATAAGCATAGGATAACATAATTAATCCCTAAAGAGAGAAAGAACAACAAAAACAATGAAAGATATGCTTAACTTCTTCGGCGTCGATATCACCTCCAAACCGGCGTCTGGAAGCTAGCCCTTCATGGGTCTCTAACGGAATGGAGCTTTGCCCATTTTCACACTTCTTCTGAACGAAACATATCTCTTTTTGATGAAAAGATGATGTTTTTATACTTAAAAATTAGGGTTCGATGAGCTAGCCACTTCTCACGGTCGTGAGTGTAAGTCTCACGACCATGTCACACCTATGGCAAGTGTTTCATGGGTATGATGCACCTCTTATTCCCATGACTTATTTGTCATGGTCGTGAGATCTATGTTATGGCCATAACAATGTTACTTTTGATTCCTTTTGGTATTTTCTTGTCTCCTTTATCTCTAACCCTTCTCCTTCTTGTTTCATGAAGACAAGTAAGTGTGAATCTCAAGAAGACGGCTCAAATATAATGCTTTCGACTCACTTTAGCTCTTTCGCTTCCGAATTATACCAAAAACCCAAATATGAAATAAAGTGAATGTCTTAAGCATTTCCTATCATTAATCACTAAGTGTTATGGAATTAATGTATAATCAATTAAGCATATATCAGCTAACTTAACGAAGGTGATGCAATCACATTTAAGATTAAATCTTAGAAAATTTATGAACAAGATTGAAACCTTATTAAGAAAACTAAATCAAAAAATTAAGAATGACTTTTTAGTTACTAAAATTAAAAACTAAAACTATAAATAATTTGGAGCATTGTAGAAAATACTTTGATAAGTTATGAGTTACTATAATGAAAAACAAGGATCAGAAGTACCTAGTAATTAGGACTAAACTAAAAAAAATATCAAAATCTATATCTTCTTATTAAAATTTGTCCCCTTTTAATATAGAATTACATATGTTTCCTAGTTATATTGAAAACTTAACTAATAATGCTACTTTAACTAGGAACTATAAACTACTTATACTACTTCAAATTAAAACTCTAACATACTAATTTGATCAAGATTCTTAAGTATTAGTTGTACGCGTATCATTTCTTCTCTCCTTAAAAGTATGTGACTTTAAATCATCACATGGATTATTTTGCTTCCTCCATTTGTTGATTTTTGTAATCTATTATTCATTCTCTTTTTTATTTTCAATTGTTTCTCATAATTCCACTTAAGTGTCATTCTCATAAAAGTATTGACTTATTATATTTCTTAAAGGTGTACTTATTTTTTAAGCTATCATTAATGAATTTTTTATCATATTGCCACAGCTTCTTGAATAAGATATGCTTAACTTATAGAGGCACTACATTGAAAAAAAAAATCATCTTTGTACTTACTAATGGAGAATAAAATCACCATATAGTTTTTCATCTTCCTCACATTCGTTAAGTCAACGCAACATATATGTTTCAACATAAACAATTTCTTCTCTGTAGTATCGTATTAGCAACATTAATCCAAATTTTTTTATTAGTAATTATGCTACACATCTTACTACTTACAATGACATCTAATATGAAAGATTTTTTCTCTTTATAGTTATATCACTCTCTTCCACTAGATTAGTCAATACTCTCCTTGTTATACTACTTCCACTCTGTAAATTTATTATCATCAAAATCACTATCCATTTCTACTATACCACCATCTCTTAATGTTTCACTTTCTTATTAAGGCATTATAAAGCTATATGTCTTATCATCAAACAACAAAAACACTTAATATCATGATTTCTATAGGATTTAAAACCTTCTCTTCCTCCATATAAATTTTCTAATTGGATTAAATTTATTAGACCCTTATAATTTGATATATTATCAATATAATTCTGACTTTTAGAAACTATCAATAGTCCCTTTATAATTTTATTTATAACATCTTTCCAACTTTGAAACAACACAATATAATACCACATAAATTTTCAACTAATAAAAATAATTTCGCTTTAAAACTTGCAATTTAAATTTTAACAAAAGTTGATAGTGAAAAGGGAAAATATTATAAAACCAAAATTATAGAAATATTATTAATAATTTTTTAAAATCATTAATAATATATCAAACTAAATTTAACTCTAATTAATTGTTTGAAATGTGTTTTATGCTATTGTTTCTAGGCTTCGCATGTAGGCCCGAGCCAGGCTTGAACCTTTTTTTTCTAATTTTGAACTTTTGACTGAGCTTGGGTTCAGGCTGGCCAAAAACCCAACTACTTTTTTGTAGTGTAAAATGACGTTGTTTTACAACAAGTGTAAAATGAATGACTTTTATATAATGCAAAATGATATTAAAAAATATTGTTTTACAATAGGTTTTATGTAGAGAAAGAGAGTGAGAAACTCCCTTTCCTCTTTGTCCGTCCTATAGTCCTTCCCTTTATATGCTTTGGTTATGTTCTTTTGTCTTGCATTCCCCCTGCTTCGCCTCTATGCCACTACCCCACTACCATCTACCTCTCCTTGCATTTTCCTCTTCTCCTATCTGCCTCTCCTCGTGCCTAGCTCTATAGGTTAGTTTGTGAAGTATTCTCTCCGATTCGCAATTCGAAAGTTTTATAAGGTGAGACTTAATTCAATGGTACTTCAACTACCGCTTATCCATCCTATATCACTTTTATTAGTTGAGATAAATACTAGGCAACTTCAATAACTTATTTATCACCTTTAATGCTATAAAAATGATTTAGTGTGACTATTTTGAATACAAAAGCAATCAAGTGAAAATTCTTTCATTTAGCAATCATTTCAAGTAATTTTCTAAAAAGGATGTTTGAAACGATTGGTGAATTGGTTAATGTTACCTGCTAACCAAATGGAATAAATAAAAGTCTAGTTAATAATAGGTTAGAAAAACTTAAAGGATGAGAGAATGAACATTTCCAAGTGATGGCTTTTAGTTGTTCCTTCCCATCCCATTTCTCCAATCTTCTTTGACTTGCAATGAGGTCTGTGATCTATTGATGCACTTTTGGCATGATATTTTTCTTTAGATACTTGTAATACTTATTTTTTGTTATTATTCTATAGGATTTATGGTATTGTATGTTTATGGTTAGTATTCATATATAAGATTCCAAGAATTTAATTTAGCATATAAATAGATGAAGTAAACGTAATACCCTATTGACAAGGTCAATTAACTAATTGACAAATGAAATATAACATATCCTTCACCTTGTCTTTCACACAACTTTTGTTTACAAGGGAAAATGTTTTGAGGGTACTAATTCATTAACATAAGATTTCCAAAAGTCATTTATTAACTAATTATATTATTTCATATGGTAGAAGGGATCTTTATAGATGAAAAAAAAAGGTTATTGGACCAACTTTTCAAAATCCTATGTGATAATGTTAACTTTGGCAATGACAAGAAATATGAACAGTCCTTTGTCATAAGCTTCCCTTAACATTGACAATTAATCCTTTTTCAAACTTTTAAAAGGGTAAATGACATAAATAGTAGTAATTTTGTTAATGCAATGATTTTTTTCTTATTTCTAATATATGCTTGATGGATTGATAATGATTATGCTATTCTATTACCCTTTTTGTTGAAGGCTAATGCTTTTGAGTACAATAAACATTTAAATTGCATTTTAAATTTTAGGTCTTACATGATGTTAAATGTTATTACTTAATTATTGTATATTATGACCCTCACACTTATCCATAATTAACTAAGTGTGAGGGACATAATATGATACCACATAGTTGATTTAATTATGCGAACATTGATGCATAGTCATACAAATTTTGAATTGATATAATACAATTATTTTGAAACTATGAATGTTATAAGATCCATGATTAAGTTCATGCATGAGTTTGAATATAGAGTAATGTCACATAAATGTCTGCAATATTAAATATCATATTCAAAAAGGTAACCAAACATTTAAACTTATCATTACCAAAGCTTATATTAATCAAAGAACTTGTTAAAAAATTTCATGCATTTAGAATGAAATAATAATAAACTTACTAGATTTATCATCATTTTGATTTTTAAATGCTTATCAAAGTGTACATATACATGTAAATGTCTATGATAACTAATATAGTCATATATATTTATTGTTTCAGATGAATGAGTATATTAGTGGAGAGTTGTAATCTGGTATCAAAAATTATACCAGTAAGACTTTTAATCTAGTAACAAGTGAAGAAAGAAATCATGTTAAAGGAGCAGGCTCATTAACTAGTGGAATTTAGAATCTTTTCAACAAAACTAGATCAATGAACATAATAGAGAAGATTGAATGTAAATATTGTCAAAAGATGTTGTTTGGGAATTTAAGGTGGAAACTCTTATTTGAAGATGCAACATCCCACTGCCATAGAGTATATATCCAAAAATCCAAGGACATTCAAGTACATATCCGATGATAATGGTATGTTAGAGAAAAACATATCTAACTTACACATGGCATCATCTAACATAATTAAAATCACCAAAATTTAAAAAACCAATCCTTGCATTAATTGACAAAAGCTTACACTGTATTTTACACTCTTTATACAAGTTCTAAACAAGAAACTGCAAAATAAAAAATTACAACAATTCTGATGTCAGCTGACAAACCTCTGAGCCATAACCTAGTCCAAAATGTTCCTTTAATCCAGTCTAAGAAACTAAGTCTCTTGTCTCATACCTGAAAAGCCACGTTGCAATTTTTATGAATTTTGTGAACTCAATGAGTGAACCATCATTGTTGATTTCACCCAGGTCAAATACACAAAATCACATATTTCACATATATTCATCTAGATCATAAATAATCCAAATAGTCACATTATCATAGCACATCATGTAATCAACGCGAATCAGATCAAATATATATAAATACAGATGCATATGAGACATCAGATTCATTATTATTGTTGTGACTGGTTGCCTTTCACATACAGATACAGATACTGGCCCATTGGGCTCAGTCAGGACAGAATTCACAGAGCAAAGCTTTATGTGTCACTGAGCAAAGCTCTACATTCAGAATACTGAGCTTACAGCTCTATCAAACTGGCTACTCTGATCACAACGCCTTTATCTAAGCATGCATTTTATGAAATGCATCAAATATAGAATATGCCATGTATAACAGTCACATATGATACACAGTCAGAATCTCATAGTCATCGGACCTAAGTTCGGCATTCAACTTTCGTTGAGCATTCAAATATCATTTAGAATTGTCAAAGAAATCGGAACACTTCCAATACATTCCCAAATATTAAACTCCTCAGACTTTAAGTTTGGAATTCATAAACAAATCACAAATAGATAATATTTGGAAGTTTAACATATTCAATCAATCCTATGAAAAATTCACATAGGTTGACTCAGAGTACGCTCCAATGTGTTATTGCCTAGATGGTCCGACAATGTCTAACTGGCATCCAGTGTGCTCCTCTATATCATACAAAACACATTTACATATCACACTTTTGGACAAATGTATAAGTATTTCTTTATGCATATCTATGTATAGACAATATGCACAATGCATGTTCAATGAAAATTTCGGGTATCTTATCGTGATCCTTATCACCATTTCATTCATATATCAAAACTCTCAAAGACATAATTTGTACTTAGGGTTTGGATCATAATAAAACAATGTGAAACTAATTTCATAACCCAATTGATCATTTCAGATTTTTCTAACAACATGCTTTCGGGTCAAATTTGCATCATCATTCTAATAAGGTAATTGACACAATTAGGCAACACTTCCTTCTAGAATATTGTTCTCCAATGTCTTAAGTTTCTAATGACACCAAAATCATACAATTTGATTCAATATTCCAAAAGTTATACTCAATTTACATTGGACTATTCTTTGAACTATAATTGTACTTTGTATTCAAATTCAAATCAGATTTTGAAATTCTTACAGATATAAATAAAATTCGATCTCTTTAGAAACTTTGTAGCCCTATGTCTCTAGTTTACTCCAAATTAAAAATTATCCTATTTAGATAACTACATAGCAAGATATGGTCAAACTACTGAAGCATGTTAAATTTATGCAGGGAAAGTTGGCCACGGCAAACTTTTCCAAAAAGGAAATCCTTCAAGTTGGCCGCGGCGAATCGAGAGTTGGCCACGACGAACTTTACTGTGTTTTATTCATCTTTTTCTCTTCTTTTTTTTTATTTTCCAGATTTTCCCACTCCTAACTCATCTATTATGCATTTCTATATCCAATATAATCTCTAAACAAATTAGATTCAAACTTACGCTTCAAACATAAAAAATCCAAACTTTATATATACTCCCTCTCTCTACTGTAGTTTTCCATTTTTCTGCACTTTTCTATCTTTCACCTGATACATTTCTTTTCACTTTCATTTACACTTTCACTTCATTTAACTCCTTTGTATATTAAGATCTCACCAAATCCTCATTCCTTATTATCAAACTCATTTTAGTTCATTTATATAAACATTCCACAGATTCATGCATACCAACAGTGAAAACAACTCATGTACATATTTCTCTAAACCAAAACAGAGTATAAATATTCCTACAACAACTTACGTGAATTTTTTTGCATATCCAAACTAGAATCTATTTCATATTGTTTTTGAACAATTCCTATTTCACAAATCCATCATCTAATTCATTCATCACCAAAACTACACTTCTCAAACCCACTCATGCATGTATGTATTTACATCGTAAAACATCATCAGAGTTACTTACTGGATTCAACTATAGTTCCAGCAATGAGAGGGAATCAATTTCACACCAAAAGAATAACAATTTTCTATTCGGTGATGAATAACCAAAAGAGTGTTTTGGTGAATCCAGTGAAGAACAAACGAGATACAGTAACCTTTCTTTACTTAAAACATGACTACGAGGCTATCTTGCATGTATTACATGTGTCACTATTCCATATTGCCACATGTCACCATACATGTAAACCTTTTGTCAATATTTAATCAGTCCATATGTCAGACTAGAATTGGTCCAAATTTCAATATTTTTCCTAAAATTCACCAAATATTTTGAAATAATCATAATATTCTCCAAATAAATTTTTACCATAAATAATCCACAATTCATATTTTAATCGCATTAATAACTCAATTATACCCAAAAATGTCAATGAATGCATGTACAATTATATTAATATGCAAAAATGTGCATGTCATAATTAGCTTAAGCTTGATATGCATTTTCGTAATTTCTTAGTACTTTCTCATAATTCACTATTCTAGCCTTAACATGAGTATCGGGATGTTACAGAAGAGACATATGGAGTTGTGTAATAGAAAGAAGCTTGTATCGGGAGTTCAAACATTTTTTACCCCTAACCTAATTTGATAAGGTGTCGTTAGGCTTTACAAATTAAACCTAAAAGCTAGCACAAGTAGTATGGGAAACTAGGGATCGTTCCTAAGGAGAACTATAAAGTATGAATCCCAACTCAATTCAAACAAATCAATATATTTAATAATCAAGCAATAGTGGACAGAATTAAAGCAACAGACTAATCTAACTAAATGTGATCTATACAAGTGATTTAAATTATATGAATGATAAACTAATGTCCTATATGTAAAACTAACGAAATCTAACTAGAATAAACCTATGTATGTCACGGCAAAGCAATTTAAAAGTAAGATCAGATTGAAATCAACTTTATTTTAGCAAGTTTGGTTACGGAAAATCATGAGAGAACAAGATCATAACTTTAACTTGGTTATTAGAACTAATTTATGTGACCACATTACTCCTAAAGCTATGTGGATGCTTGTGCTATTGTGTAACCAACTAATCTAAAGGATGCAATTAAGGTCATATTTGAAAACGAAGGGAAATCTTAATGTGATTTATTATACTCTAATATGCAAATTATGTGACCTATTAATACTACTACTTTAATTATTCAAACAATTAAATTGAAAGAAAAATTAACCTAATATTTAAGACTAAGAAATAAATTAAAGAAAAAACAGACCTGAAGCTATGAAAGAACAAAGAACACACACACACGAATTAAGGGGGTTTTGGATCAAAAATTCAAGGAAAATTAACTAAGAAAACAACTAAATCTTAAAGCAATTAATTCTAAAAGATTCGAAAAAATTCAGAATCTTAAAGATAAAAGAAGTCAACTTTAACAAGTTTCCAATTGCAAGAAAGTTCACTAATAAACGCCTATTCATTTCAATCATGGAACATAAAAGATAATCTATGTGTAGTTTGTGTGTGAGAATGGATCAACCAATTCGAAAGTCAAGTTTCTTAACTTTTAAGTAAACTAATCTTCAAACATAAATTCATACATCATAACTTCTAATCAATATAAACTTATGCAAGAGCAATTCAAACATTGGCTAAAGATCTCGAATATAAATCATGATAACTTCTATCTATAATTCAAACCAAATTTTATAATCAAACAAATCAGATTTGATAACTTCTATATAAATCTAATAAGTTTTTGCTACTACCAATTAATCAACTCGACAACTTCTACCTCAAACAATCAACTTAGCATTCAAATCACATAAACATGATCAAATTCATGACTTTAATCCAGTACATATGATTTGGCAATTAAGATCAAATTATAAACTCATAGTCATTACACAATCTTACATAGAATAATTAAGCAAAAGTTCTCATGAATCACATTAGGGTTTAGAGGTTATTACCTCTTACAATTGGACAAAGAGATCTAGCTAGAAAAATTCATAATGCATTCGGTAAGATCAATAATAAAAGAAACCTAATTCTAAGAGAAAAAGATGAAGAGAAGGAAGCTATAGGTCACGCCCTAGCACAAGAAGAAAGAGAACGTGAACCCCACTTAATGTTGGGCCCTGTTTCCAGAGTCTAACTCTGGAATCATAAAATGTGAGCATATTACCTTGTTGGGCCCGGTCCCGTTACTTATCTCGAGGCGACCATGTGAGGCAGTCGGGTGGAGGTCATGCGAGAGGGAGTTTAAAACATTCAATTTGTAAAGAGAAATTTTGTCGCCAACAATGGCGGTTTCGCCGCGGCAAATTATAAGTTTGCCACGGCGAAACTGTGGCAATAATTCTAAAGAGCCTTCGGAAGAAGTTCGCTGTGGCCAACATCTAGCTTCGCCACGGCAAAGGTCCAAGGTCAAGCCAACACACCCTTTGGGTCAAATACGCCGCGGCGAAAGGCTGGCTTCGCCGCGGTGAAGACCCCAGATCAACGCAAGTACCTCTCGGGACAAATATGCAGCGGCGAAAGGTTGGCTTCGCCATGGCGAAGGTACCAAAATCATACAAAAATAACCTTCAGGAAAGGTTCGTTTCGGCCAAACCTTCGATTTCAGACACCCTAACCCAAATATCCATCACAAAAATTTTGCACATGCAATTCCACAACCCTTATCCACTCAACCAAAAGATAAATACAAACTTATACAAAAGAAATTCTTTAAATCTTAATCTCTTGAGAAAGAAATGCGAAACTTGGAAAGTCATTAGCTAAAACACAAATACATTTCATTAACATCAAAAGAAGAGTTTTACAAAGCTTTAATGGGTATTTCAAGCCATAATACAACATTGGTCTCATAACCCAAAAATACAAAAATTACATGAACGAGTAAAACTTGAAATGCGGCTAAAGCCTTGTGTTTTCCAAAAACTAACTTAGAATACAAAAATATGCAGAATTGGAGTGATGCCTTGACTCTCGATCACTCGATCTCTTGCTCATCACCTAGATATGGGGAAAAATGGGGGTGAGCTTAAAAGCTCGTGGGTAACAAGTTTATAATAGAGCAACAAGCAAAAGCCATTGAAAGTATTCATTGATTTCATATAACACATATTTCCCAAATTCTCAACTTGTCAAACAAGTCATAAACAATATAAATCATGTATTCATCAAACTTGTCAACACATCATAAACACATATGCAATTAGAATGGTTCGGGTAGGTCTAGTGGGAGTTCTTACGAATCTCCAATAATAACATAACAGACTATCACAAACTCACATAATGGTTTTACGTAGTTCGCAAACATAAGGGAGTCCGTGAAGGAGCTCCATGCCACTAGCGGGCAGGCGGGAGAAGCCTTTAACATGGTCAACATGCACGTGACATAACAGAATGGACCACTGCTAACCCACACAACATGAATTTCATGACTTGAAAACATATTGCCCAAAAAGGCACATTTCGAAAACATGATTTCCATAAGCATAATATATTTCAAATACTATTTTCATCTTCATTTCATAAATCATCAATAAGATTTATATACCAAACATGTAGTACTTTCATAAATCATTCAAGAAGCAATAAATGCAACATTTATGAAGCAATTTAAAATCATTTAACTCTATTATTTTGGAAAAACATTTATGGCTCATTAAATCAGCTATAAACATGTAACCCACCTTGAATTCCTTGCTTATAAACTTGCTTAAAGGTGCCTCTCCTCTTGCTCCTCTTGTCCTTCTTGATTCCCTTTAACATTGGAAAAAATCTCATTCAATAGGAATACAAATTGAGAACCCAAACAAAGCATATTCACTAAAATTGATTGTAGAATACTCAAACCCATGCATTTCCTAAGCTTCATAAACTAAAACCCTTCCAAAAATCCAAAGGATTTAAAATGAACTTACCTTGAATCTTCACCAAATAAAGAGATTATTGGCTCAAATGGAATCTTTTCTCTACCTCTTTCTTTTTCCCCTTCTTGAATAACCTCAAAATCTCTCCTAAAAGCTAAGAAAAGATGAAACCCTACTTGCTCTTCCTTCTTTTCTCTCAAGCACGACACACTCACTTCTTTCTCTCTTCCACTCACGTTTTTCTTCTTCATTTAAAGCAAGACTACACTTCTTCTTCTAATTATACCCTTAATGAGTGTGAAATGTCTACTTTGCCCTTCCTTTAAAGCTTTATGGCTTTTAAACGTAAGTGACTTGCCAAATTTGCCCTTGTACACTCTTTCTACTTTAATTCTAACATTTCTATTCTAAATTTTAATTGCTACTTGTGCATACTAAATTAATGACTAAATTCTATGAAAATAAAATAAAATAGATCAATAAATAAATAACTAAACAAAATAAAATAAGATAAAAATTTGGGGTACAACACTTAATGAGCTAATAATACCCTATATATAGAGGTATAGGTCGGTATACACATCCTTGAGGGAGTTGAACTTGTAATCTTTTCCAAACTCGGATTTCACTATTCTAGCAGATTCTCATGGGCAACTTCGACATTGTATAACTTTCAAACGGAAAATAATGTACGGCTCAAATTTTTGGTGCAAATAGGTCAATGAGTTAAGTTTATTCACACAAACTTTCAGCCCAATCCAACAGTTAGATCTTCAGATATAAGCCCAAGATTGTCAAAAGGTCCGCCTGGAAATTCACTGCTCCGTGGAAAAGAAATCCAGTCCGAATTCAACTTGATATCTGGCCCAATTTACATTGGTTTTGAGCAGGTGGAAGAGAGATTAGACTTCAAGGTAGATTTGGAAACTTCAAGGATAGTGGAGGAAGCTTCCACACACATGTACGCATAAGTTAGTAGTGTAGGCTTTCATTTGTGGCGTCCAAGGTGGAAAGAAGGGTGATGTGGCATAGTGAGGTGGCTGACCACGTGGATGACATAATCATATGACCAATGGAGGGTTGCCACGTCATCAAATCTTCTAGAATCTTCCAAAAGGTTGCTACTGAAGTTATGTACTCGTTGACGAAACTGAATACGTTTGACAAAATCCATTTTGCACTGCCAATAGGAAATCCTTGTGGAACTTAGATTCCTAGTCAAACTAAGATTCCTAATCCTAGTAGGATTATGATTACTAATTGTCACCGATTTTACTTTTTGCCACGAATCATCAAAATAAGAAATCCTAGTCAGAGTAGGATTCCTGGTGCAATTAGGATTCCTAATCCTCGTAGGATTAGGATTTCTACAACTTCAACCATTCTTTCTCATTTCGACCTCCTCGCTCCAAATATGAACTTTATTTGCACTAATTCTAGCTTGTTTAGCTCATATTCTTCATTTCATGTCTAAAAGTACCTGTAGAGCACAAAGTAAGATAAGTGAATCATTTTGTAAAGAAAATGGGAACAAATACTAAGTGTTAAGGTACTAAAAAGATAAGAATATATGAATGTATCATAATTAAAGGAAAGAAAGAAATGCCTATTACAACTTATAACAATAACATATCAAAGTTTTTTCTAGCTAGTATGACCATTGGTGATAGACATCCACTCTCCACAGTCAATAGCAAAAGATATAGGATGTTTCTCACCTCACTCTAACAACATCAAGATCCCAACTTAAAATACCTTATAAAAAGAAATTTTCAAGATATACAAGAATTAAAAGAGAGAAACAGTTAAAACATTGTTGAGTATTGAAGGATAAGTTGCCATCAAATTAGACATGTGGATACTTAACAAAAAGAAAAAGAAAAATATAGCAGTGACTGCACACTACATTGACATGGCTAGACTCCACATAGTAGATTATTAAGGGAAATTATATTCTTTAATATTATTATCTTTTTTTAATTATAATATGATTGATATTTGTTCATATTTATAAATGTTATGTTTATTTGTGTTTTGACACTTGATCGCGGCTCGTCGTTCGATCCTAGAATCGATCCTTGGAAATCGGTCAAAAATAATTTATACCAAGGATTGCAGT
>JANZLC010000006.1:21607926-21622558 GCA_026413385.1 Erythroxylum gracilipes
TCTAGGTCCTATTTTATTGTTAGATAACTCTGCTTGTAATCCATCTGATAGGGAAAGGCTTGTAGGATCTGGGTGTAGGGGGTAAGCCTGCTAACTTAGGTTTAGTTTTTAGCCTTCCGTTTTTTGGGTTTTCTCGTCAAAAAAAAGAAAGTCAAAAAAAGAAAAAAGTTCTTAATGAATTTGATGTGTAATTATCAACAATTATGTTAAGAAGACGAGATTCTAAAATGTGTAAATTACTACACTTGCATTTTGAAACTTATCATTTATAATAGAATATAATTTGAAACTTATCATTTTGAAGTGTTCAAATTGAACTTAACATTTCCAAAACGATAAGATGTTAAGTACAAAGATGTTAAGCACTTAATATGATACTTAATACAAAGATGTTAAGTGCTTTCACTGCGATAAGAAAGGGTACTTAAAGAAAAATTGCTGGAAGCTGAAGAAAGAGAAGAAAGGCAACAAAGGCAAGGAAGAAAAGAAAGCAAATGACAATGAGAATTGTGTTGCTATTGCCACTGAAGAAGACCTTGCGACAGTCCTTGATGAGAGCGTAGTTGGGGTTGTTTGTGATGAATCAAGCTGGGTTATAGATATTGGTGCTTATTCTCATGTTACATCAAGGATTTTTTCTCATCTTATACTCCAGGTGACTATGGGGTATTGAATATGGGAAATAAAACTATCTCTAAAGTGGCTGGCATTGGGATAATTTTGTTGGAAACAGGTACGACAATGTTAAGCATGCACTTGATGTTCGTTTACACTTGATATCTGTTAGTAATCTTGATGATGAGGGTTATGTGAGTACCAATGGTAGTAGTATGTGGAAGCTCACTAAAGGTTCCTTGGGGGTGGCTTGTGGTAGAAAATGCTCTAGCTTATACTGGACAATAGCTTCAGTATGTACTGATAGGGTGAATGCAGTTGAGAATGACTCTTCAGTGTTATGACACAGGAGACTTAGTCACATTAGTGAGAAGGGATTGAATGTGTTGGCCAAGAAGAATCTCTTATCAAATTTGAAGGGTGTTAAACTAGAAAAGTGTGAGCACTGCTTGGCTGGAAAACAACATAGAGTTTCTTTTAAGACTAATCCTCCTTTAAGAAAGACTGAGTTGCTTGAGTTGGTGTATTCAGATTTGTGTGGTCCTATGAAGACAAGGACTTTGAGGGGTGCATTGTATTTTATTTCCTTCATTGATGACTATTCCAGGAAATTATGAGTCTATGTCTTGAAGACTAAAGACCAAGTGTTGGGGTTCTTTAAGCTGTTTCAAGCTTCTATTGAGAGAGAGACCGGAAAGAAGCTGAAGTGCATTCGCACTGACAATGGTGGTGAATAATGTGGGCCGTTTGATGAATATTGCAGACAGATAGGCATTAGACACCAAAAGACTCCTCAACTTAACGACTTGGCAGAGAGGATGAACAGGACCTTGATGGAGAGAGTCATATCCATGCTTTCTGAAGCTAAGTTACCTGATTCATTTTGGGGTGAGGTTGTATTAGCAGCTACACATGTTATTAATTTGTCTCCCACTATTGTTTTGCAGGGTGATGTTCCAAATAAGGTGTGGTATGGAAAAGATGTTTCCTATGACCACTTGAGAGTGTTTGAATGCAAAGCTTTTATGCATTTGCCTAAAGATGAGGGGTCCAAGTTGGATGTCAAGACGAGGCAGTGCATCTGGCCTTAATGAGTTTGGTTATAGGCTGTATGATCCTATTGAGAAGAAACTTGTGAGAAGCCTTGACGTCATCTTCATGGAGGATCAAACTATTGAAGATATTGACAAGGTAGAGAAGCCAGGGCATTCTAGTTCTAATAGCCTGATTGATCTTGATCCTATTCCTCATATTGGTTCTCATGATGTTGCTGGAACTGATGATCATGATGATGTCCAAAATCATGTTCCTGGTCAGCATGTTGATGTTGAAAATGCTAATGGTGATGTTGTTGTTGATGAGGTAGATGTTTATGTCCTGAAGTTGTGGATGAGCCAACTATTCCACTTAGGAGGTCTATTAGACAACATGTTCCTTCTTCCCATTACTCACCTGAGGATTAGGTGTTACTCACTGATGGGGGAGAACCTGAATGTTATGAGGAAGCCATTGAAGATGAGCATAAGGATCATTGGATTGAAGCTATGCAAGATGAGATGAAATCTTTGCATGAAAATCACACCTATAAGTTGGTGAAGTTGCTTAAGGGCATGAGAGCTTTGAAGAACAAGTGGGTGTTTAGAATCAAAGCTGAAGAGCACAGTTTGAAGCCGCGGTATAAGGTCAGATTGGTTGTTAAGGGATTTGGTCAAAGGAAGGGTATTGACTTTGATGACATCTTTTCTCCTGTTATAAAAATGTCTTCTATCTGAACAGTTCTTGGTTTTGCTACTAGTCTTGATATAGAGATTGAGCAAATGGATGTGAAGACAACTTTTCTTCATACATGGAACAACCTGAGGGCTTCAAAGTGAAAGGAAACGAAGACTATGTGTGCAAACTGAAGAAGAGCTTGTATGGGTTGAAGCAAGCTCCTAGGTAGTGGTATAAGAAGTTTGAATCAGTTACGAGGGAGCAAGGCTATAAGAAGACTTCTGAACATCACTGTGTGTTTGTACGCATATTTTCTGACGATGATTTTATCATATTGTTACTTTATGTGGATGATATGTTGATTGTGAGTAGGAATGCTTCTAGGATTGCTGAGCTGAAGAAGCAGCTAAGTAAGTCTTTTGCCATGAAAGACTTGGGTCATGCCAAGCAAATTTTAGGCATAAGAATTACTTGTTGCAGGGATGCCAAGAAGATGTACTTGTTGCAAGAGAAGTATATAAAGAAGGTACTTCAAAGGTTTAGTATGACTAGGGCTAAACCTGTTGCTAGCCCACTTACTCCTCATTTCAGGTTGAGTGTTAACCAGTATCCTTCTACAGACAAAGAGAAGGAAGAGAGATGAAGAAAGTTCCATATGCCTCAGCAGTTTGTAGTTTGATATATGCCATGATATGTACTAGGCCAGACATTGCTCATACAGTTAGTACAGTGAGTCGTTTTCTCTCTAATCTAGATAAAGAGCATTGGAATGTGGTGAAGTGGATTATGAGGTATCTCATAGGTACAACTGACTTGAGTCTTAGTTTTGGTGGTGATAAGCCTTTACTAGTTGGTTTTATTGATGCAGACATAGCAGGAGATGTTGATTCTCGAAAATCTACATCAGGTTTCATGATCTAGTTTACAGGGGGAGTTATAGCATGGCAGTCAAGGTTATAGAAGTGTATTGCTTTGTCAACTACAGAGGCTGAGTTTATTATAGCTACAGAGGCTTGCAAGGAGTTATTGTGGATGAAAACCTTTCTTCTTGAGCTTAGTTTCAAGCAGGATCGGTATGTGTTGTTTTGTGACAACTAGAGTGTCATTTATCTCGGTAAGAATGCTAGTTTCTATGCAAGGTCGAAGTACATTAATGTTAGGTATCATTGGATACGAGATGTGGTGAATTCCAAGTTGCTAGAGCTAGAGAAGGTTCATACAGATGATAATGGTACTGACATGATGACTAAAGCATTGCCGAGGAAAAAGCTTGAGACTTGTTGCTTGATGGCTGGTATGGCCAGATCCTCCACTTAGTCGTGAGGGGGAGATTTGTTGGGTTTGGGTCACTTCTAAGTGGAGCCTAAAGCCCAAGTATAAAAGGGTGTTTTTAACCCTAAATAGGTTAAGAAAAATTGGAGAGGTTCAGTCGTAAGAGAAAAGAGAGGAAAAAGAGAAAAGAGAGGCTTATGTGAGAATTTTCGTTATTCTTCCCAGCATTGCGCAGTCTTCTTCTAACCTTCGATCACATGGTGATTTCTTGTCAGATCGGCCTGAATTTTAACCAGAGATTCCTCTCTTGTTCTTCTTCTTTCTGAACGGTGGTCTTCATTCTGAACAGTGGAGATTGGATTTGGAGGTCTCCAAAGTGCCCTGATCTTCAGTCGAAGTTACTGTCAGATTCTAAGGGTGATATTGTTCTCAACTCTTTGATTCTTTCATCTTGTTGTTGTCTCTTAAGTTGAGTGGTTACTCTAGTTATATCTAGAGGTGAAAAACTCTTTGTAACTTGATTAGTGATAGTGGAGCTTTTCTTTACTGGACTAGGTCCCATGATTTTTCCTTTCTCACACTGAGGGAGGTTTTCTACGTAAAAATTGCCTGTGTGTTTTATTTATTGCTACTTAGTTTCTTGCACTTGTGAGTTTGTTGGCTCTATTTTTCTTTTGGTGTTGGTTGCGTTTGTTCACACAGGGAAAGGTTTATTGGTTTTGGTTACTTTGTTTCCGCTGCGTGACCTACTCCTCCTTACCTAACATCTTTGTCGGAGTGAAGTTAAAATTTTAAGTACATAATGATATGAGGTTTAAATGTATAAAGGATTGCACAAACACAATTGATCTTTAACTGAAATCTAAAATCTAATAAAGGCACTCAAAATTGCTGGCCATATTTGAACACTTAGAAATGCATGACTCAAAGTTAGGATTGAAACTAGATCACTGATGGAATTGAACTAGCTTAGGCTTAGGACCTTGAGCTTTATTTAGCCAGTACACAACAGTCCCTAACTTCAATTCAAAACTTCAAAGGAAAATTAATAACAATAACTGAGTGCTTGAATCGGGTCTATCCTATCCCAAGTTAACTGAAAAACTATTATGGAATAATTGGTTGGTTAATAATTTATTAACGGTATTTTTTAGTCCAACCAACTAATATAGTTCAGGTTCAGAAATCATGGTCATATACTGAAAATAGTCCTTATAATAATATATGGAGGGAGCATTAACTTTAGATATCAAATTTGGTTACGACATAGTTATGTATGTACACTTGGGGTGGAGCAACCAAGTACTTCACCTTGGAATAGCAACAGCCAATTCACTTACTATTAATCTTAGGATTTAGGGATTTAAATGCCCTTCCAATGAACTAGTCTAATTTGAGTATAGTTAAACTTGGTTTATCTTAAACTTTATTTACAGTATAGTTAAATGTCATTTTCAATCTTAGTTAATCCATTCTTTCCCAAATGATTTAAGAGCTTTTAGCCTTTAGCTAGATGGATGATTAGCATACAAATCTTTCTTCATTCCCTTCTCTTGCATCATCTCACTGACGCTTTCCAATAGAATAAGAAAGGAGATCCCTACAGCTGACTAGTCAAGTTTTGCTGCCTTTTTTTTTTAATCTTAAATTCAGTTGACATATTATATTTGATTTAATTGAATTCAACTTAAGATTTGATTAAATTATATTTAACATATTCAATTATAAATCATGAACTCAATCCAACCTAAAATCAATGAATAAAGGTTATACTTGACGGAATTTGAACTTAAGTATTTGGAATCCATTGATGTAAGTGCACTTTGAGCTCTTACTAACCTTAATAAACATGATATAGCAATAAGTATATATGATTCTAATAACAAAATTTTAGATTTCAATAATGAATAAACACTTAAAACACAATAACATAAAGTCTCTCATGCGATAATAGGCATGAGATAGACTTAGACTTGCCAAAACCATTATCACCACTGAATAAACACTTAAAACACACTAACATAAAGTCTCTCATGCGATAATAGGCATGAGATAGACTTAGACTTGCCAAAAACATTATCACCACTAGACTAAAGATTTATCGAAGACATTACCAGGGTCACATAAATATAAAGTTCTATATACTTCTTTCAACTGCAAATAAATCATTATAATTTGATAATGTACTTTATAATATATTTCTAAAAATTATGAATTTCATATTGTATTGCTTTAAAAAATAATGAGCTAATTACATAACCCCTATATGATTCTTTTATGGTTTGATAATTAACTCAAAACTCTACAAGTCTCATTTAAAGCATTTGCCAAACAAAAACACCACCATCCACAAAAATTCAAGCCTTGAGAGATGTATGGCTATGAGGAACTATTGAAGATAGAAAATTGATAAGAAAAAAGACTGGCACACTATAGAAGTACAATTGCTTCTTGTTTAGACAAACTTTTGCCCTGTTGTATAACATTAAGCAATTAAACAATACACATGTTAACTCATTACAAGACTATACATAGTTACATTAACAAGATTACTGATCACCTCTCCTCCATAATTTAGCATATAATAAGAGGGGGTAACCTTTAAAGAAAGGACAAGAAATTCTGTGATCTCAGTAATGTCTATTGATGTACCGAGAGAAAAAGTTATCTGTAAGTCTAAGTCTTGTTACTTCAGATATCATATCAGGCATGAAGAACTGCAACCTTCTGGGACAATTCACTAACAGTCTCGTCACCAACCTCTGGAATCGTCTCCTCCTACCAAGATAAAAACTACGATATAACGAATGAAAGAATATGAATTTATCCATCATCTGAAGCCAACAGCACGGAAAAATTAAAGTTGTTGAGAATAGTTGAGTCATATCCTTTATAATTACAAGAATGGAACAGATAAAATCCGAAATTTCCCAGAGACTTCCACCAACGCTCACACATTTCAGAACCTTACCATTTTATCTTTTTTTATTTCTTTATTAGCAACAGTTACACAATCATCTTAATCGAATAACAGATATTTGCAACTAATATGGGTTACCTCTGTATCTCTTCTAGGTTGCACACCCACACACTTGGAAGCACTAATGCTAGCACTCTTCAATAGGCTTCTATTACTGTAGTTTGTCTTGTTAGGCCCTTTTTGTTCTGAACCTTGGTGCGATCCTGGAGGACTCTCTAGTGTTGTTGCCACAGAAGCTGCACTTCGTCTCTCCACTTCATTGTTTTCCCCTGCTGTCTCGTCTTTAGGAGCAGGAACACGCTCTCTGCAGAGGAGAAAAAACACAAAAAGAGAAGAAGAAGAAGAAACAAATGAAGCTTGTAGGATGCAAATTGGATTATCAACCTAATCAAATAAAAGTAGAACAATAACAATTGCAATATCAGACTTGTAGCCAAACTAATGCACACACGCAACTGTAGAAGCAAGGACAAGGGCGCAGAAGCACTAATGTTTGTTTATGTTGTTGAGTCTGAAAAAAATAAGGTCTTTCCCCACAGTTTGAGCAGAAAATTTACTATATAAATAGCGAAAGAGTAGGCTTTGGAAGAAACTTGGAATTGCACTGGAATTGACATACCTAGGCAAGGAAGCATGTTGCCTTTGGAGTGGAGTGCTTCTTTCACCTTTACCATAATGCTCCTCAAGATGTGCAAATTGTCTTTTGAAACGATCAACTCCACTATAGTGTAAATGTATAAAAATAATTAATTCGGGTTACTTGTGCGTATATATGCCAACTAGATCATGCTTTCCCGAACAACAAGATGCCCATTATAAAACTAATGCGAGAAGTTTACAGAACTTTATTTTACTACAAACATGAAGCTTTGGACTTATAAAAGGAAAATGATCTAAATACCTATCAGTAATAATAACATCTTACAAGCAACAGTACTTCCCCCGTCAAGTATCCATACTGCTTAAAATTGTTGCACAGTTATCTAGTGGATATCAATTATCTAACTACCATTTTTCAATTTTAACAAAAACTTTCATGCTTGAATCAAGCTAGGCAACCGTTCGTCGTAAACAATCTAAGTTTGGCAGATCTCAAATGCAAACAACTGTGGTAAAGCATCATAACTTTGGACTAAGTAGCTCATAAAGCAAGTAGTTCTTCTGTGACCAATTTAGCAATATTTGATATGCAAGTGCAAATTGGATTCTAAAACTTGGCTTATGAACAATCACTAATAGAGGTTCTGATATGTTAAATCAATAATGACTGCTCTACCTCGGGTACAAAAAGCTAGTCTGCTCTCCACCTTGAAGGTACTCTTGGAGCATTTGAGGGTGATACTCTAATATCTGATTACACAAAGCAAAATGTATAAGATTCACTGATAAAAGAAGGATGAAATAAATGAAACTTGCACACAGAAATCACATAGCTATACCTCTCGGTAGATCAATTCTCTAACATCATCTTTTGCCAACTTCCTCCTTTCAAATTCAAACTCCAGTTTTGAAATTGGTTGAGTGGATGGTTCTCGGTCAACATTCGATAAACCATGAAAGTAAGGATCAGCTAGCGCCTAGCATTAAAGTGTTGAAACGTGATCACCAGATAAATAATATGGAAAGTTTTTGAGGATTGGATTCTGATTCAAACATTGATATTGTAATCATCTAGCACATTGGATCTTTGATACCTCTTCAGCTGTAGGGCGATCCTTAGGATCGAATGCAAGTAGGCGTTCCAATAAGTGAAGAGCCAATGGATCTGCATTTGGGAACTTCTGTGGGAATGGAACTGGTTGTTTCTTCCGCATGCTACCTAGGTACCTCCTTGCCTTTTCATTCCGGATCTGAACGTGTCATGTTGTTTTAAATATGAGTTGTGAATAAACAAGTTGGTAGGTTTGTGAGAAAGAGGAATAAGGTGAAGAAGAACAAAGTCAGAAGTAATCAAAGTAAGTGTATAATGTTGATAAGTTGGTGATATATGAAATGTAAAGATGTTATTAGCAGCAATAAGACCATTTAGGCAACCTGGTGATACTCAAACCAGTTTGCCTTTAGATTCCACAAAAGCAGTTACCACAATTAGGTACTGACCCTTGATATTGATTCAGAAGGAGGAGTGCCAAGCAAATCAGTCATGAGATCCAATTGGTGCACCACATTTTTTCCAGGAAACAGTGGTCTTCCAGAAAGCATTTCAGCAAATATGCATCCTATGCTCCAAATATCAATGGCGGGAGTGTACTGAGAAAAGATAACAGAATGTTGTAATTATTCACCTTAAATCAACGTCACTAGAAATGGTAAAAAGAGAATTTATAATAAGAAGACAATGAACAAGGGATCCTGTAGTTGAGGAGCAGTGTATATATGTCAGTAATTAGAGTAGTGATTAATGCCAACCATGACAAGGGAATTTAATAACAAGAGAATAATGAAAGAACCACCAAATAATTAACCCAATGAGATACTCCAACTGCACATTATTATCAGATTTTGGGAAGCAACAGAAGTTATATACTTATGCACACTCCAAGCAATTTAAGCAACTGGAACTAGAACAGGAAAAAGAATAATTTAACTAAGAAGCTAAGATATAAAATAATAGAAGCAGCTTACTTTGGAGAAGAAAGAACCACAGAGTTCAGGAGCTCGGTACCATCTAGTTGCCACATAGTCCTTCATATAAACAAATAAATAATTAAAATTGAGTAAGATGTGGCTTTTTGGGGGGATTGCTTAGTGCAACGTACTGAAAGATCGCCCACTAACTCAAAATAATAAATGAATGAACAAGGAACTGAGCAACGGGAATTAGGAATCAAGGTAAGTTCATGACTTGCATGACAGAGAAACATACGGTCCAAAATATAGCTGATGGTGCATCATTAAAAGATACTCGAGCAAGACCAAAATCACAAATCTTCAGTTTGCAGTCAGCATTTGCAAGGATGTTTTTTGGCTTTAGATCTCGATGGAACACGTTTGCTGCAAAAGGTCCAGATATTTATTCAAACAATCACTCAAACCATAAATGCAAAAACAAAAGACAAAATGTCAAACCTGAATGAGTATATTTAAGGCCACGGAGGAGCTGGTAGAGGAAAAATTGGTGATGTTCAGGAGTGAGGTCATCATTTGCCTTAATTACTTGATGAAGGTCAGATTCCATCAGCTCAAAAACTACATAAATGTCTCTGAATTCTCTTCGTGAAGGAGGAAGCATGATATGTTTTATTTCTACAATGTCAGGGTGACGAAGCAATCGAAGAAGCTTAATTTCCCTAAGAATACGGGTGGCATCAGAAACATGCTCAAATACTTCGTTAATCTTTTTTATTGCAACCTTTTCTCCATTGTGTGTATCTATGGCTGATGCAACAACACCATAACTCCCTTTACCAATTACTTCTTGTATTTGGTATCGACTTGCCTCTCCATATTCAGTAAAGAATTCTGCTTCTGCAGAGCCCTGTATAATGAATTGAAATGGCTAATCATCTGTTTAGACTGTAGTTTCGATGACAAGAGAACCAGAGAAGAAATTGGAAGATTAACATTACGCATACGGCATCAACTTTTCATACCAGATGAACTAGGGGAAAATAATATCCTTATAGGGTCTGTTAGCAATATAGATAACCCGATCCAGTAATGTACCTAACATTTTAAATTTGAATAAAAATTGCAACTTTTTCGGTTGAAAGGAATGGAGGTTTCTGTCACTCATATTTCTGGTACACGGCTCAGATTTTTCAGAAAACCAATTGGAATCCCATCCAATGTTTTCTCCAGAAACCATCAGCAAATAATATAATCATCATACAGAAGACACGTTATCATAGAGAAGCACACAGAAAACATAGCTCCCGAGAACTCAAAAAAATTCTTAAACAAGCATATTAGGAACTTGTTAAATGGAGCAAAACGTAGGCGCATACAAAAACAAGTAGCTTTAAACAATCAAAAATGGCAGAAAATATGAAAATAGCAATCAATTACATTGCCATTCTCCAATTATACAAACCATGACAATGTATATTTTAGATACGGTGAAAACCATTCTTTAAAGTCCAAAACTTTCGACGTGATGTTGGCACTTTACACGCGCTAAAGTTCTTAAAAGAAACAGAAAATTATACGTGACATACCATCCTTGATACTGTTATTTTATTGTCTTTGTTATGCGCCACTTTCAGCTATGATCCCACCAGTCAGAACAATTATGTAGTCAAAAGAAACCAATGATATAAAGATGATTTCATTACCAATCACAATATCTGGATTGGTGAATGAACGAAATTGCCCACGTAATGGCCCAGTGATCAATATAATGAGCGAGGAAGCACCAAAAGAAGAAAGAAAACAAGCAAATATAAAAGAAACAGAAACGAATGAAAATAAAGAAAGCCAGAAACGGACAGATCTGTAAATCGAAAGGAAGATCGTTTGTTTACCTTCTTGTGATTATCCATGTTAGACCCAACAAAGAAGTTGAGGCGTTTAGGGACTCGAATTGGCTTTAAGCCGGAGATATCAAAATCCTCAATAAACGGAACCTGCTCTTCTTCCTCTTGAGCAGCAATTCCCGAAGATTGTGGGAGACCACTAGTAATATTCTTGTAGCTTGCACTAAAATTATTGTCGTTGCTATAATTAAAATCGACGCCACTCACAACATCAACACCATTTTTAATAATAAATCTACTACTATTAGAAGATGATGAAGAAGTAGTAGTAGTAGTAGCAGGATTATTGCGGCGTTGAAACCAGCGACGAACACCACCCACGAGATTGCCACCCGCCATATAAACTGTCTCTCCCCTCAACCACTCAATTCCAACATTTCCCGCCTACAATTCCGCCGACCTCCTCTGATCTTTACTTGTACCCCAGTTCGAGTTGAATTATACGGACATAGAAATGTATGAATCAATTGAGTAAGGAAAAGTAAGTAATTATGAATGTATTGTTACTCCGGGAAACAAGAGGGGTTGTGTCCTTGGAATGTTGTTTAGATACAGGCATGTCCAATGGAGACAGAGAAGTAGGAGGAGGAAATTTGAGGCAAACACGACATGGACTCGCCTGTTTTCTTTCTGTCTGTACTGCATTTCATCATTGTTATCTTTATTGTTTAGTTTGTTTGTGATTTTAGTAGCCAGCTGCCAGCCTTTTTTTTTAATTATTGCTTTGATTTTGACGTTGGCTAATTAAATCAATTTCAAAGTACAAAAAGCAAGCCTACCACTACCAGTGGCAGTACCGGTACCAGTCCCAGGCAGGCTCACGCGTCATTTTTTTCTTTACTTTCTGTTTTCTCAATCCATAATTATAACGCCTATCCACTTGTAAATTACCCCATCATAATTTGGGTAATTAAGTAAAAGTAATGTGGCATGGAGATTAGTTTACGCCCTAGGAATTCCTTTTTTCGTAATTAAGAGATACACAAAGGGCTCTTTTTAAAACTGACAAAATGAAGTATCATTATTGAATATAATTTTTTATTATTAACCTTAGTTTATTATCCACTGTTAGAGAATATATAAAACCAATTAAGTTGGCCTCACACAACAGCTTAAACTATTGTGGTGAAACGGTCACTTAACATGGTATCAGAGCTATTGTGATCAAGTGATCATGAGTTCGAATCCTGCCACCTACCTATTATTCAGCACAAGGTAGAGTAAGTCTGTGCAAGTTTCAAGCCCAAAGGGCTTTCACTTGAGGGGGTGTATTAAAGAATATATAAAACCAATTAAGTTGGCCTCACACAACAGCTTAAGCTATTGTGGTGAAACGATCACTTAATATCCATCTGGGAGGAAAATATTCTATCAGAATTGGAAAATATTCCATCATCATAAATATTCCATTTATAATATATATATATAAAGACAGATTAATTACAATGCATTATATCTATTACTTAAAGCAACCAACTAGTTCCATTAAGATTCTATTATATGTTTCAATCTCTTATTTTAATTTGTTATTATTCGATGCGAAAAAACTATTATAAAGTATTCCATATTAAAAGAACCACGTGCTCACCAAAATGGAACAATGAAATTTCAGACCTGTCACTTTGCAATTTGACGGAATGTATATCCTGACCAAGTCTTTAGGAATCCATTTCAAAGTTGAAATCATATTCTTAAGATAATTGTAAGACTTGGTCAGATTTTTGTTAACAAGTTTTTGCATATGGATATAACTGACATATGTAGGCAAAACAATAAAAGATTAGGTAAAGGTATAAGATCGAACTATGTAAATTAAATGATGACATAAAAGGGAACAATAATGTACAAAACTACTCAAAAAGATTTATTCATACTCAACTAGTTATAGACCTTAGCTAGATATTTTTATGACTGTTACATACCCAGTCCTCATAATGAATTAAATTATATAGTTGTTACTTTTGTAACTAAAAAAACAATCGTCAACTAAACTACTTTAACTAACAACTTCAACATTCCCCCTCAAGTTGGAGCTTAGTTCCAATCGCACAAGCCCAACTTGAATAATAGATTGTGAAAGGTGGTAGCATCCAAAGATTTTGTAAAACATATGCTAATTGTTGTTTAGAGGAAACATCTAATGGATGTATAGAACTAGCTTTGTATTTGTCCCATACAATATGAAAATCGACTTTCAAATATTTTGTTCTTTCATAAAAAACGAGATTAGAGGTAATATGTAAGGTTGTCTAATTATCACAATTATAAAGAGATAGGAAGTAGAGTAGGAATATGAAAATCTTGTAAGATATAAGTAATCCATTGTAGCTCATAAATCATTGCTCTCGTGCTGTGACATTATGCTTCAGTAGGCACCGTGAGTTGTTTCTTTGCTTTTCAAGAAATCAAAGATAAACCAAGAAAACACAATAACCTGTAAGAGAACGTCTTATAATTGAACAAGTAGTGCAATCTACATTACAATATGTTGTAACATGAAAAAGAAGATGATCTAAGATAGAATAAACCCTTTTAAGGACATCCTTTTGTTAGTTTATGTCCTTGCAGCCAATCAATTGGATGCAAATTAATGTATGATATTATATTTTTATTTAATAAAAAGGTGTTATTTATCTTTGTGTATTACTTTCATTAATATTTTATGCTTTAATACTAAAGATAAAATCATTGGAATAATTACTGTGTAATTGAAATTATGATGAGATAATAATTATAAGATTCAATTTACACTTACGTGTTATTCCTAAATGTTCGTAGTTGTAGTTTCATTAAGACTGAATATTGTTGAAACGGTAAAACTAGTACACATTATGTTTCTTTCTTATGAAGAAAGTAATTGATCTCATTAATTTAAGTATAAAGATACTTAAACTCATGTGTGGGTGATTATTAGAGAATAAGTCACTGAACTAGCCCGATTATGAGAATTCTAAATAAAATATTACTTATGTGTCTATGAACTTTCTCATAATGATGGTTGTATAATTGATCCTTAGGCTTGAGATTACCAAAGTATCTAGTATGGGAATTACTGTATTTTGATGTTATTTATAAATCGTCCTACGATAGTTCAGTCGGTAGTAATTGGATACAGTATGAACCATATATAGATAGTTGAGTAAGTCAATATAGGATTCGTCACTCTAAAGTAATTAGAGAAAATATTCTGTTGTTCTTGATTAGTAATGATTTATGGAATTCTCTGGCCAGAGTGAATTGATATTTGAAAAGGAGCTTTCAAATTTCAATTATAAATCAATTACTAATTAGTAAGAACGAACATAATTGGATGATAAGAGTAGACATTGTATGTATACTCTGTCCAATTAGAATATTGGATAACGAAAGGATTAAATTATACATTATAGCCATGCATAGATAGGTTCAGTCATTTATTTTGACATTTATGATATTTAGGTAATCATGACATGTTGCTAGACGTTAATCATGATTTATGATTATGAATTTTTTAATTAGAAAATTAAAGATAAATTAAAAGGAGTTTTAATTTATCTAATTCTAATTGTGAATTAGAATTATAATTTATAATCATTGC
>JANZLC010000006.1:21633852-21654393 GCA_026413385.1 Erythroxylum gracilipes
GCCTAAACATCGGCTAACGACCTGTGTCCGTTCTCTCCCTAGGGTATAACCCTCCCTTTTAACCAAAAAAAAAAATGCCTTCTTTTTAACTATTACATCTGCAAAACCTTTTTCTTTTCCCGCAACAAGTTTTCCTTTCAAAAGAAAATCACCAATCCTTAAACCTATTTCCATTTTCTTAAACATTCTTTTGATTTTTTATTAAAATTTTGACCAATGTATCACATAAAGAATAGTAAAATTGCGTTTTTAATAAAATATAAAAACATTTTTTAATAATGATATGAACCTATCTTTTAAACTTCTAGTCCTTACTCTTTAAAGAGTACGGCTTTGTCAACTTTTACAACAAAAGTATGATACGTGAATTTAATTTCCAAGTAAAATTACTACCAGAAAAGAGAAAACTTGCAACGCTTTCACCATTGTTGTAATTTCAATTACTGAAATAAAGGGAAACAACACCTGCTTAGTTCGTCATCAGTTGGCCAAGTAATTATTGGATAGTATAGTATTATACTTCAACCTCGTGTCTTGTTCCCAATCCCCATAATTGCTAATTCTATTGCGAAATAATGGGGTTCAAAACACTTATTTTCGTTATCCTATACTTACAAACACTCAGACTTATGATATGTTAACGAAACATTGACCCGCTGTCATTCTTTTTTACTTCTAGACCAACAATTTGTCATTTGATTCCATTTCCCGTTTTTATTAATGATTTTCATTTTTATTAAAAACAAAGGATATATTCAATATTTCAGTCATACTTTTATTAGTAATAATGATTTAATATTAAATATTTAGATAAATTAATTTTATGAATCAAATAAATAAACAAACAAGTAAAACATTTGTAAAAAATCTTAATTAAATAAAAATTAATTTGTCGGTATAATTTTTAGTTATTAAAACAAATATTATTATTTAGAATCAAACGGTTCATATTAATTTTTTTAATAAATAACCATTTAAAAATGTAAATTTATAATTTTAAGTTTTAAATATATTTAGGATGTTCGTAAACTAAATGTATAAGTTAAATTTTATTTTATTTGGTTCAAATTAATAATTGTGATCACGAAAATATATAAGATTAGGTTGAATACATGTGCTATAATCATATGGCATGTTTGGTAACTAGGAATGAAAATAAGTGAATCCGTTTGAAACTTTTATTTCTTAATTCTTTTTTTTTCTTTGCATCTCTCAATTTGAAAATTTAAGATTAATTTAATTATTTTGATTAATTCTTATTAGGATATTATGAAGCACATTACTTTATTTAATTTATTTACTAATTATTTTGTTTTATTTCCATAATTTTATATCATAAAATAAGTTCAGTATGATTTTTTAAAAAAATTTGTTCTTATAAGTAAAATCATACATAATTATTTAAAAATAATATTTTATTGAATCATTAAAAATAATTTCAATTATTTATTAAAAAAAATTTTATCAATTAATAATAATACAAAATATTTTAATTATTTATTTATAAAATCAAACACGTAATAGTTAACATAAGTAAAAAAATTGTCATTATCATTCTTAATATTTGATATCAAATACTGGCATATAACTATAAACGTCTATAATTCCACTTCTAATACTAGCATACTAAATTTGTAGTCCCTAATTTTATTTCAATTCCAATTCTTATTTTTTAATTCTAATTGACACTTAATAGGTTACTGCTTCTGACTTATAGTGACGTCATTCTTTTTGTTCACTTTCCTTGGATGTTATAAATTTAGTATTTTACCAATTTCTGCCTAATTTGTCCCCTCCCAACATTGTCCACACGAAATCAACAATAATTTCATTTTGTAATATATAGAATCATATATCCAAATTATTAGTCATCTCATACTATATGACCAGAACATAAGAATAAAGTTTTGTTTTTCTTTTAGACATGTATAATTGTTGTTTTGCTGTTTCCTTTCTGTTAAGATTGGCACAGAATTACTATTCCCCGTTTTTATCAGCCACTTGTTAATAAAATAGATGAGATAGGGAGAGCAAAATAGCCCATAGAAATAGGCATAAGGTTGTGGAAACGGGCATAGTTTTGAAACTCGGATCGGATTGGTCGGTTTGGCCGGTGATAGGTAAGTTATTCGGTTCGAATAACTTTTAAAAACCAGTTTTTAATTGAACCAGTGCGAACTAGTGAGAACCGATCAATTGACCGATTAAATCGGGACTAGTCAAATCGATTGATCACTGGTTTAATGAATTTTTTTATTTTTTTATTTTACTTTTTTCTTTCTAAATTGCTGATGCGTTTTTTTATTCTTTTAAAAGTAAAATCCACATTTTCTCCATAAATCTAATAAAAGTATAGAAATTTATATTATTTGATATATTTTTTTATTTTTTAATATTATTAATATTATATATAATTAAATATAATTATTATGTAATTATAATGTCACACCGATTCGATTGACGACTGAATTAATCGAACCGATTAAACTAGTAATTAATAAAATATCTAATTTAATGCCCAACATGAGATTCAAAACATTGCTATTTAACAACATGCTATTGTGAGTTGTGACGAAGATTCATTTGGCGACATCAGAGTCTAATCTATTCTATTGATTAATGATTACTTTTAAAGGCACCACACTCGTACATCGCAAAGGACCACTTTTATTGAGGAAATTTAGTGGTGTACTATTGTGTGGTTCTTAAAAGCATCAAAAGTTGAATGAAAACAAAAACACGAGAGAGATCCAGGGTTACAAAAATCTCCCTAATTCTTCTAATTTTGCTTCTTGAAAATTAATTAAAGCAGAGGAATCTAAATGTCCAGTTAAGTACTTCCCATACTTGAACATAAAACGCGTGACAAATAACTAAGTTTAGGAACTGCGTTATTTAACATACTCGACATTCTAATTTTGTAACTTAACCATTAAAACCTTCATTATGTTCCGAACCACATAATTATGAATTTTAATTTATTATTAGGGTGAAAGATTAAGAGACTCATGAAGGTTACATTATCACATAACAGAATAAGGATTAGTGTTTTCTATAAAGAAGAGAATATTATTATTCATCTCCATCCAAACAAAAACTCAGAGCACATTATTATTCAGATGTAATAGATTTCATAATTCATTAATAATGAATGAAAGTTGCATCAAAGCATGAAGGGAACTAGTAACCAACACACAAATGCAATGTTTGTTACCGTTGGAAGAAAAGGCCGATTCCGCAATATTACAAGAAAATAATTAATATTAAGGAAGAAGGTGGGATATATATAAATATAATGTATTTATATTTAGAAATTGAAAAAGACAGCCTTATCCTCTCACTCACAGACACACCCTTCACCTCCTACTTGCTCTCCTACTAACATTACATCCCCCCTTTATACCTTCCCCACTCTTTCTCTTTCTAGAAGTAGAGTAGAACTCAATTAATTTACAGCCCTCTTATTTTCTCTCTCTAAGAAAAACACACCACACATAATAAATCGTCTTCTCTTTATCACTCACCATCATCATGGACCCACCACTCACTCCTCCTCCTCCTACCGTCTTACAACCCACCGTCGCCGCCGTCGATCCGGTTGTTCCTTCTCCCCCCGATGTTCCTCCCAACCACGCCCCTAACGCAGCCGCTTCCACGGTCTTCCACTCCTTTCCTACCCATCCTCCTTATGCTGAGGTAACCTACTCTCTCCTGTTTTTATAGAAGGAAGAAGTTATTATGTTTGCTGATAAGGGTTCTGTTTGTGTGGATCTGAAGATGATATATGCAGCCATAACAGCGTTGAAGGAACGCGACGGGTCAAGCAAAAGAGCCATAGAAAAGTACATCGAGAAAGCTTACACCTCCCTCCCTCCCACTCACTCCACCTTGCTCGCCCACCACTTGAAGCTCTTAAAAAATAGTGGTCAACTAGTCATGGTCAAGAAATCCTACAAGCTTCCTGGATCTGATTCCACTACTGCTGTTGCCGCTCAAACGCCACTTCCTCAGCCGTCCCAGGGGCAGAAACGCGGCCGGGGCAGACCATCCAAGCCGAAACCGGAGTCTAATGCGCAGCAACCCGCCCCCCCACAACCGCAACCATTTTCGGTTGCTTTTCCTCAGCAACAACAGCAGTCCAGTTTGTTCCCTCAAATGGTCCAAAATGCTGCCACTACTCAGATTGTTGCGCCCACTACGAGTGTGAATGCTAACACGCAGCCTGTGTTAGTTGCACTTGGGCTGGCTGATGAGCCCAAGGTGGATAAACGAGGTCCTGGTCGTCCCAAGAAACCCGCTTTTGTGACCGAAAGTGGTCAAGTGGTGATGGTCAAGAGGGGTAGAGGTAGGCCGCCCAAGAAAACTCCCGGGAGACCCAGGAAGCCCAAATCCGTCATGGGTGCTTCGGCTCCTCGAGGTCGCGGTCGTCCTCCCAAAGCTCAAACCCATCCAGTGGCTGTCACCTACGCTCCCGACGGCACTTTGATCGGTGTGTCCAGACCTAGAGGCCGTCCCAGGAAGGGTGTGCTCCCAGCTCCCGGCGTCGCGACGGTGCTCATACCGGCGAAGCGAGCAGGACGGCCCCCGAAGTTCGGTGGCATCGCCAAGCCTAGGAAGAGCACTGGAAGGCCCGTAGGTCGCCCTAAGAAGGTAATTTACTAAATGCCTTTGCTTTGTCAATTTAAAATCACAGTCAGCATGTTTGATAAACCCCCCAAGTCTTATGGGTTGTTGTCTTCTGCTTTATGTTGGACTAATGTGGTCTTGTGGATTTAGCCCTCATAAAAAGTGTTTTTGTGTATGTGTGTGTGGGAACTAGAATTCTAACGTGTCATGGACAATCACTGAACTGTCACAAACTCAAGCAGAAGAAGCCATTGCAGATTTGAAGAGGAAACTTGATTTTTTTGTAAGTGTTTATTCGTCTGAATGCACAAGTCTTTGATAAAGTAAAAACAGTGTTGAAGAAGAGGGTTGTATTTATTGGCAGCAATCAAGAGTGAGGCAGGCCGTGGGGCTACTAAAACCACAGTTAAGTAGTGAGACGGGAATCAGTGTGATGACTGCAATCCAAGAATTAGAAGGGCTTGCGGCGATGGACTTCAACGCCCCTTTGCGGGAGGATCCGCTACCACCGGTGGTCCAAAGTTGAGTGAAAAGCAAAAAACAAAAAGTGAAGGTAAGGTGATCTTGGTCTAGAGAACTTGTGTTGTTGTGATATTATTTATTTGTAAGAAAGATACTCATCTAACCAAGATAAGGTAGCAAGAGCTTGAGAAGAAGAATGTTTATAAAGTAAACAATTAGTGAGCGACTAATTTGTTGAAGTGATGGCCAGGAGGAGAAGGTAAGGTGATCTTGGTATCAGTAGTTTTTTTTCAAAACTCGCTGCACATTAAATTCAAATCTCCATTTTCAATTCAATAATCTGCATGTTTATGTGACAGTTGTTAGTCTGTGTAACTGGAACTTAGTTATATTTCCTTGTTTTTTTTCCACCAGTTGAAGTGTAAGAGAGGTAAGTTGAGCACTATAACATAATATAGGACCAATACTAACTCTTCTACTCTCATACACACTCCATTTTCATACTCCATGTCAACGGCATTACAGCAATACCAAGTTTCTATGCGTTAATGTAGTACGTTGTTGACTTGCTGGTATGGTATATTAATGTACTTTTTCAGTTCTCTCATGAAGTACTTATTTGATTTTGAGTAAAGATATGTCGTCTATCCTTAATGGATTGTTCACTTTTATGATATTTATTTAATAAAAATCATTCCTTATAAAATATAGATTGTATTCACATATGTTTATTTTTTAAAATTGTTAATTTTCTAAAATTGCATATTGATAAAACGGCAAGATTATCATATGTATTATTTTTTTGTTTTATGAAAAAAGTAGCTGTTTTTCTAAATTTAAAATATAAAAATACTTAAATAAAATGTGTATGTAAAAACCAAGTTCACAAAAGTATAAAAAGTTTCTACATTAAAATATTTATGTTTCTGTAAAAATATTAATTATAATAATTGTATAAATAATATTGAAAACTCTGAAATATCGTATGTATTATATGTTAATATTATTTGGTTTATATTAATTAAAAATAAAGTCAATTTCATTAAATGTCAGAAACAATATGTGAATAATTACACAATCAATATAAGATTCGGTGCTTTTAAAATATATTATATTGTTTATAACAATTTGACATACCAAAATCTTCACAATTAAATCTTTCAAAATGTTTTGGCTTAAAATGTTTCCTGTAATGATTTAAAAGTTAAGATTTATTTTTCACTAAAACTGTCTTTAATTTAAGTATTAATAATAGGATGTATTTGCTATAAATTGACATTTAAGCAGATTTTGAAATTTAAAACATAATTTGCTATAGAGCACTTTTTTAAAAAATTATTAATTTACACAAATTTTCCTTTATCTAATTTACACGAATCAACATAATTTTAAAAGACAAATAATGAAAGATGGTCGATTCGTAAAATTGAAAGGGAAAGGTCAAAGGATTTCGATTTTTGAGGCATTTAAGAAAGCAATAAATGAATGACGTTTAATATAGGAGAAGAAAAAGAGAGGAGTTTGAAGGACGTCCAAGCGCCACCAAAATTTTTATCTTGTATATTATAAGACATAGTGGGACAGGGACGTAGCTACTTGGGGGCTAATGGTGTACTGGGCTCTTCAAAATTTTAAAAAAAGTTAAAATTTTTAAATTTTTAATTTTTTATCTATATAAAAATAGAGTTAAATCCTATATAGTGGTATATTGGGCCCTTCAAAATTTAAAAAATTAAATATTTGGCTCCTCCTATCTGAAAATTTTAGCTTCGTCTCTGTCGTGGGATATATATTAAGCAAAAATATTTGATATAAAAAATTGCTTTTCAAAATGTCCATACAGGCTTATTTGATAATCTAGTAGTATTATATTTATAGGACTATCTATTCCTTCTTTAAAAGTAGATCTAATTATCCTTTGTATTTTGTTCTTAATGTTTTTAATAATGTGATCAAGTTTTCAAGAAATATCATTCTTAGATAGCGGAAAATTCATTACTTTATTGAAAGTTAAACTAATATTTGAAGTTTTTTCTTTAAGATTTATAGAGTAGAACATATGAATTTTTTCGAGTTTTAACCCATTTTTTCTAGTAATTTCATATTAAACCCACTAGAAGCATTTATAGAAAACATAGTAATTTGAATCTTTTTAAGTATTTTTCAATCAATAAGAGCTTCTTGACTGTAATCTCTATGTTTTTAAATATTTCTAATATATTATCTATTATTTGCTTATCAACTTGAGTGTTAAAAGATTCTCCTATTTTACTAATTTATTTCAAAATTTAGAGTTTCTTCTTATTATGTATATGTTATTACTAAATGATTTCTTTAGAAGAGCATTCTTTAATATTAATTATAATTAAATCTTCGTTTTCTATCGCTTCATTTATTCCATCATCTATTTCAGTTTTCTTTTTATTAAATCTTAAAGACATTCACTAACACAATGTCCTTTTTCTTTACAATAATAGCATTGATATTCAGTTATCTTTTTATTCCTTTTCTTACTTCTTCTAATCATAGGTTTTCTAGGTTTATATCTTTCTTTTTTTCTTATAACATTTTGCTTTACGCTTTTTAAATATCTTTCTCAAAATGTTTCTTCTTTTTTATTTCTTTTTTATCTTATTATAATAATAAGGACTATCACAACGTATCATAATGGCATTTCTAAATCATAAGAAAATGATTTTTTCTTTATTTCTTTACTTTTCCTTAGTAAACAGCATCACCACACCATTCACTTAATTTATCGTTTAAAAAGGATATTCTTTTTCTCACCATTCACTTAATTTATCTATAAGACTACTATTGTAAATTACGAATGGTTAATTATGCCTTTTGGTTTAAAAAATGACCCACAAATATTTCAAAAAAAATGGATAATATCTTCAAGTATCATAATTCTATACTATGTTATGTGGATGATATTATAATAGCTAGTGATAATATTGTTCAACATATTATGCATCTTAATAAATTTGCAAATCTATGTGAACAACATGGTTTAGCTCTTTTTAAGAAAAAAAGCTAAGATATATTAGGCTAAAATAGAATTTCTTGACATGGAAATAAATGGTAACGGAGTTAAACTTCAATCTCATATCTTTGGAAAAATCTCACAATTTTCTGATAAGTTACTAAATGAAAAACAAGTTTAAAGTTTTTTTTTAGCATTAAAATATGCTTCAAATATTATTCAAAACCTAGTCAAAATAAGAAACCTTTTCAAATTCTTTTAAAGAAAAGTCAAAGATTTGAATTTCCACCCTATTTGATTGAACATGTAAAGAAAATTAAGATTTTGTGCACTACACTACCAACACTTTTATTACCATTTGATGAGTATGATTTAATTTTCGAAATTGAAGCTTCTGATCATGCCTGGAGTGGAGTATTAAAAAAGATCAACTATGATGACTCTAATAATAAGATGAATGAGTCTCTTTATAGGTATATTTTGGGAACCTTTATAGATGCTCAACAACGATATCTTATAAATGAAAAAGAATTCTTTATGGTAGTAAACAGTTGTAAAATATTTTATTATTTTTTATTACCTAAAAGATTTTGATTAAGAATTGATAATACTCATGTTAAGGCTTTTATTCAAAATAATTGACCTTTCTAAACCTTAATATAGAAGTTATATAAAATGACATACTTTATTAGTAGAATATACTTTTGATATTAAGGTTATCAAATCTATCAATAAAAAGACTTCAAAACTCTACCACTGTTATATATTCTATACATCACACTAGATAGATATCATATTCATGGAATATGATTCACTTTTAAGATGCCTTGATGGTGAAATGTTAGACAGGCTCTCAAAATCTTGTGTTAAAAAGCGTGGAGGTTCGAATCCTCTTCAAGTCAGAAGATTAAGAAATAGAACCATTTAATTTGATTCGTTCTCAATAGCCATGAGACGATCATCTGAGGGTGATCCTTTTGTCGATGGATGCTTTTATTACACTCGTAATCTCTGAAGGATGAGAACTAACTATATAGCATCTACATCGAGAATTTAAGTATTGTACAAGTCATTAGTCAGATATTTTGTAGGACTTATCTGTATTAACGAACTTTTAATATGAATATGTTTATCATAAAGAGATTCATTGTTCCTGACCTTGCTTTGCTTCACCTTAGTGTTATTTGAACAAGTAGAAACCAATTGAAGATGATACGGATCTCCCTTCTTCTTGTGCCAAAGATCTAACCATTTATGAATTATGAATTTTATAGTAATATAAATAAAATACATGTCTATGTTGCCAAGGCAAAATTTGTAACTTGCCATCCTCTTGTCTAATAGGCAAATATTGCAAAAAATTGCAGCCATTATAGTAGTAAACGAATAAAATGAGTATTAAATTGGATTTAGATTAGAAGTATAGATTCAAATCACAGCAGGACAATATTTCATTTAAACATTTGTGTTCCCAATTTGCCTATGATGTCGCACTAGGCGGGCGGGGCTTTTAGCTAATGCATATCTTCTTATAAGAATAGAGTATGATATAGATCAACCAGAAGAAGTATGTATAAAAGTATTTGTTCCAAGGAAGAATGTTAGAATTCTATATGTTTTCTAGGTTTTAAAAAGTGTGGATTTTCAAGAAAGGGAGTCTTGCATCAAGTTCAAACTCCATTCTTGCATGCGTGGTCCTCCAGAAGCACACACTAAAATAAGAGGTAAAAATGATTGGTAGTATACTTGATCAAACGAGTGATTTTCTCGCCTAATAATGTTATTGTAGATTTTTAACTGGAGAAGGTGAAACTTGATTTACTTAGATTTTAAGTTTATTAATGTTAAATAAACTGTAAGTGCACAACTTAATTGTAGCTAGTATCGACAAGTACGAGTGGATCATACAAAGATAATGATTACTAGTAATTACCTTTCTTTTATTATCTAGCCTACTGATTAGATTTTGGATTTTTAATAATGAAAGTTAAACTTAAACAATTAAAACAATCAATATCAATAATTAGTGTCAAGGTAATGAATCCTCCTAAAACTATTAGATAATTAACCTTTTATCTTGCAATTGTTTTATTAACTATTGAATCGTGAAAATTCCTATCTTATGCTGGTAACTCTCTCAAGACTACTAACAAATAATCCTAGGTTTATTAATTGAATCTTTTCATGTTAAAGTTTATAAGATTGCTTTATCAATTTATAAATTCCACTATTAGGTTTGATCCTAATCCAGAGGATTTATGTCAACCTATCTCTAGGTTTGCAGTTAACTCCTTTTAATTATGTTAGATCTATTCATACATAGGATTTCTCAATCTCTGAAATCAGATTATGTCCTAATATTCCAAATCTATTAGAACATACGTAAAAACACATAATTAAATTATAATAGATCAATGAAAATAATGGCATTAAATAAAAGAATCAAAACATATTGTTATCTCAAATAGGGTTCATCATACCTAGACACCAACAAGGAGTTTAGTTTCATATGATAGAAAATAAAATCATTGATAAACAAGAAGAAAAGGAATAGAAAACAAAGAGTTTATAATTCTAAAACTTCCTTTTTCTTCTATTGAATGGTCTTGTAAGTTTGAGGATTGAAGTTGTATTCTATTGGATCTTTTGATGATTTCTTTGCTTTCTCCCCTTCTCTGGATCAATATTGTCCCTTCTAAACATTTTCTATGATTGGAATCGTCTCTAAAAGTCTTCTCCTTTATTTTGCCTCTTGTCTTTTTATAATAATTTTTATGGTTTTTGGGAGAAACACGGTCTGATACACTACTATATACTAGATCATGTATACTCCAAAATCTTCAGAATTCACGATTCTGCACAAGTTGGGAGACATACATAGCTATAGAGACAGTCATGTATCTCTTATTTGCTTCAAATCTTTGTTTTATGTTACTTTTTCATCCGAATTCTTCTCGTTTTGGTCCATGAAGGTAATTATAACCTATAAATGCACTTAGAGCAAATTAAGTACCAAATATACAATAAAATATAAAATATTAAGAAAAATACATTAAATATGGGTGTATAAATATAGTCAAATATACACCTATTAAATTTCTCCATGCTTAAGCTTCTGCCTGCCCTCAAGCAAACCATAATCAAATTTATAAATCTTACAACATCCATCCTTCATTAATCTTGATCTGTCCATTTATACTATAAATCATCTTGCCATATTGAATCAAATTAACATACAATTAAAGTCAAGTTATCTTAAAATTTACTTCTTAAGTCAATATTAATAATAGTCACATCGATAATCACATTGAAATCGAAATCATAAACCTTTTAACCTCACCAAATTTCACTTATTTTTTTGAGAAATTAAAAAATTGAATTAATATCAAAAGTGGTACAAAAGTCAAACAACCTTGGTATACTCTCTAAGCCCGACACGTGAGCATTTTAACACAAACAAAACTAAATGAAGCCAGGACATTAGAACCGGGCACACTAAAACAAGGGGAAACTTCAGATTAGGGCAAGATGGATCGATGCTTTCCACAACATTAGCCAGTAACTACTTGAATCAGAAAGTTAGGGCGTGCGAGACGACACTACCCGAGCTCCTTCATCTACCGCATCTTGGGATTAAAGCCAACTGTAAGTCCTAATGAGTGCGTTACCTGAGAGACTTCTCAGAGGTGACGAAGGTTGGTTGTGTTGCAGGAGAGTCGGTAGGGAAGGATGGGGCTTCGCAATATTGTGCCTTGCTTCGTCGATTGCCAGCTTCTAGAAGCACAAGATCGGTCGGAGGCAAAGGGGAGGACAACGTCGATTAAAGGTTAGTACCGATCTTGTCCATACAAATAATATGTGGTTTACCTTTTGGGGGACTAGACTCTCCAGGTGAGAGCTAGTTTCCTACTACATTTGGAGTGCAACTGAGAGGAAACCAACTGCTCTCTAATGTGTTTTATGATAAGCTCTAGGTTAGAGGATAGGGGAGTAGTCTTCTGCTGGAACCGTCGTAGGTTTCTTTCCCTCCAAATTTCTTGAGCGCATGTAGCTACTGAAATTAGGATAACTGCTTTGTCAAAATTAAAGGCAGGTAGGTGGGGCAGCTCCAATAGAAGCTCATGGAGCCTATTCGGCAGATGAGCTCCTGTACTCAATCTGAGGATTTTCATCCAAATTTATGTGGATTAGCCACACTTGAAAAGAATGTGATCCCTAGTCTCATCCATATGATTACAAAGAATGCATATCTGTGGGGAATTTAGGAATTGAAGCCTATCCATAGTAGTCAGTCGATTCAGCATGACCATCCATAGCAGAAAACTTTGTTTAGGTTTTAGAAACTTGTTCCAAACCATAAGGTACCAATCCACCTGAATCTGTGTTCCCCCAAGTTGGTTCTTTGCAACCTGCATTGTGAGGTTAGAGACTGGAATCCCCTTCCATAAGAAAATATCCTTTTCTCCAGGCCGACTTATATGTGGGATGGATAATAATCTAATTTCATCCCTAGAAAATAACCATCTTCCATCTGTTAAGATATCCTTATGCTTGGTATTCATAGGGAATCACATTAGAAGAGTTCTAGCCAATGGGTTATGGAACAAGGCACCATAACTAGTTCAATTATCATGCCACAGAAATGATCTTTCCCCATCCCCCACACTACAAGACATATGAGGTTGAACATGAGCTCTCAGCTTTAAAAGTTGATTGAAAAATCAAGTATAACTAGGTTTGGAGGATAAATCCCAAAAACACCTCCCCTTTAGAATGTAAACATGAACCCATCTAATCCACATTGATTGCTTATCACTGAAAAGTCTCCAAATCCTTTTAGCCATAAGGAGGTGATTCTTTTTGGATATAGACTCCAGCCCCAAGCCCCCTTCTGCTTTAGGTTAACAAATGTACTTCCAATTGACCTTAGCTTTCCCGTGTTCACCACCCACTTTCCCCCATAGGAATTGCTTCATCAACTTCTCAATTGTTTTGATAATCCCTTTGGAAAGGAAAAGATAGGAGCACCAGGAGCCAATTCTTTTATGTATTTTTTCAATGAGTGGGAAGCATTCACAGAACCTGAGTTTTCTAGAGGATATTAGAATGCCTAAATAAAGGAGAGAGGGCTCCTTTATTGCCATTCCAGTGACTGCATGTAAAGTGTTTGCTAAATGGGCAGCACTTTTAGAAAAGATAAGGTAGCTTTTATGAAAATTGATATTCAGCCCCGAGATGTCCCTGAAGGAGGTGAGAGCATTGATCAGTAGGGTGACTGAGGGAACATGTGCCTTACTAAGGAGGATAAGATCATCTGCAAAACACAAACTAGTTAGAGAAAGCTTTTTGCATTTTGAGTGAAACCTAAAACCTGAGCCAGCTGCCAACTTATGCTTCAATATTTGAGTGAGCACCTCCATGCAAATAAGGAATAGGTAAGGGGACAAGGGGTCTCCTTGCCTTAGTCCTTTCCTCCTTTTAAAGATCTCCGTGGGACTCCCATTAACTAGGATTCCAAAAGCTGTGGTTGTGAGGCATTCCCGAATCCATTGTAAATATCTTTGAGGGAAACCCATAATCTCCATAGTAAGAAGCAAGAAATCCCAATTTACACAATTAAAAGCCTTCTGAAGGTCCACTTTGATTGTGCAGTTAAGAGGACTAGTGCGACGGTTGTACCCCTTCAATAATTCCTGGACAAGGAGGATATTATCTCCTATGTCCCTATTCTTCATGAAAGCTCCCTGATTCTCACTGATGATGGGTTGGAGAGCATCCTTCAGCCTATTGGACAAGATTTTAGCAATGATCTTGTAAATAAAATTAGTACAAGAGATAGGTCGAAAATCTGTCCAGAAAGAGGGGTTAGAATGTTTAGGGATTAGGGTAATAAAGGTTTTGTTGATCTCCTTTAGCATGACCCCATTGTGGAAAAATTCATGCACTGCGTCTTTCACCATCCCTCCCACCATAGGCCAAGATTTTTGGTAAAAAAACCATTAAATCCATCCGGACCTGGGGCTTTGGATCCATTCATAGAAAAGACCACTCCTTCTATTTCTTGGTCAGTTACTGGACTGATTAGGAAGGAAACCATTTCAGCAGGAAGACATGCAGAAACAAACTGCCTAAGAATATCCCCATTAACCATCGTAGGAACCTCAGTGCCTAGGAGTTTCTTATAGTAATGAAATGCTTCTTTAGCTAGTCCTTCTTGTCCAGCCACAAGAGTCCCATCTTTAGTAGAAATGGAAGTAATTGTATTGAAATTATGCCTGGCTTGCACAGAATTAAAGAAAAATTTGTTGCATTTGTCCCCATCCTTTAACCAAGATCTTTTTTCGCCTGAACTAGGGAAACATCAGTTGGAGTTTCAGCTAAGGCTGACTTAATTACTGAGAGTTTGACTCTAGCTGCCTCAATTTCCTACGAAAGATCCTGTCCTCTGTGAGAATTCAACAGTTTCAATTCTTGTTTAATAGCTTTTAGCTTTTGGAGACAAACATATTGCTTTGTCCCAAAGCAGACATGCTCCATACCCTGAGAGATAGCTTCACAGAAACCCTCCCTATTAACCAAGTAGTTATTAAACCTGAAGGGGTGACTAACTTTATGAGAGTTGAACATATTAACAATCTGAATAGGAGTGTGATCGGAAAAGCTTGGATCTAAGAAGGTTGTTGTGCTTCTTGGGAAGGATTGTAGCCAGTCCACATTCACTAGAGCCCTATCCAACTTCTTCCTAATATGCCAAGAGGAAGTTTGCTTGTTTGACCATGTGAACTTGTGATCAACTGACTTCAGGTCAGTTAACTCCACCTCCTGCATACATTCAAGCATATCTAAGGAATAATTGTGTAAATTACAATTACCTCTGCTGAGTCGGTTGAGGGCATCCCATAGTTCAATCCTTTGAAACCTAAGGTTAAGGCCATAGACAAAAGTACCAAAAACTCTAAAATTTTCCATCTTGTAGTAGAGCAAAGTATGAATATACTGCTGATGAGATTCAATGACAGTCACCTCCACAGAATCTGCTTCATAGAACAGAATAATTCTCCAATACCCATGGTTGTGGTGGTTTGAGATGAGTTGCCATTTCTTGCCTAAGCAAGAGAGCTTGGGCAGATTTATTTCGTTGATTTTAGTTTCCAAAAGACAAAAAACCTGAGGCTTTTCCTTCAGGACAAAATCCCTCAGAGCGTTCAACTTCGAGGGGCGATTTATTCTACGTACATTCCACTCTATCATTGACATGGAGTGAGGTTTTTGTTCTTGGAGCCTTTCCTACTGCTCCTATTGCTCTTCCTTAAGGCAATTAGAACCTCCTCTAGAGTTCCTTCTTGTGGCTGAGTAGTCTGTAGGGGAATAGGATCCAGCTGATGGGAAATAATTCCCCAATCTGTTGTGGTGGCCCCAATGTCTTGTGCTGCCTCTACCTTCTGAGTTGGATCCGCAGGAAGCAAGTCTGCCCCTTTACACATATCCAAGCCTTGGCCAAGATGTCTTTGGTTGTTATCCTCATGAGAGAGGGGGTCTTTTTCCAATTGAATGGGAATAGGAGAATCAGTAACTTGGACATCTTTCCCTTCCTCCAAATTAGGTCTGATTGTGCCAGTCACCTCCCAATAGTCTCCACTTTTAAAGGTTCTCCCAGTAGGTTTCCATTCCTTCCCTTGGGCTTTCAATGAGGGTTTCCATTGGTATGTAACCAAAACTCTATCTTCCTTAAGAGAATTCTCATTGGCCAATCTTAAGATAGGAATGCTATCCTTCATGTCTTTGGAGATGTCCATACTAACACACATCCGAGCAAACCTAACCCTTTTCCTCATAGCTGTGTTTTCATCCATACATAAGGGTTGACCTAAATAACTAGCTAGCATACTCAAACCTTTGGTTGTCCAATATTCCAATGGGATATTATGGATGTTAACCCATAAAGGAATGTTCTTAATCTTGATTTTTTCAAGCTCCATACCTGGCTGCCAACTTTGTAGAACGAGGGGGAGTTGTGAAACATGCCAAGGACCCTCTTCAATGATTTTTAGAGCTTCTGATTTGGAGGAAAAGGTGAAGATGATATTATCTTCCTCAGTAAGCATTACCTCCAATAATCCTCTCCCTTTCCATTGCCTTTGTGTCCATGCTTGAATCACAGGGAAGGCTGGTCTCTTATCCATGAAAAATCCAACTAGAGAGGCCTCCCAAGACTTAGCTCCTTCCTGAAGGGTTTCCAGTAGAGGAGGAGCGACAATGAGTTTCCCATCATGCTCCACTGGAGGGCAGAATTCTAGGGAGGAGTCTACCTTTTCACCCACAACTTGTTTCCAAGTCCTTCCAACTCTAATATAAGGTGTTTCTGGGGCAGGGACTTTGCTCAGGGGAGAAGGCGCAGAGGTTGGAGGGTTTGGTTGAGAGGCTGGGGGTAATGGTGGAGTGGAAGAGGAAGAGGATATTCTGGCATGGGAAGGGGACGGGTGAGGTAACAGGTTAGGGGTGGATTGGAAATAGCAGAGGAAGACGGTGAGGACAAGGGTAAGGGAGGGAAATCAGCAGGATTAGGAGGATGCAATGGTTCTAACATGATGCCAAAAGAGGAAGGTGGCTACTTTTTAGAGAGCATTCAGAAAAGTTGTGCCAGGGAAGACAAGCAGAAAAAGGAAAAGAGCAGGGGCGGGAAAGAATTGAGAACAAGGGGAAGACAATACTGCCCTTGGACCAGGCTATTGCCGCAAGAAGAATGGGTAGGAAGATGAGGGGAAAAGGAACCAGGGAGGCAAGGTACAGAGGAGAGAAGAGTTGGAAGCAAGGAAAAAGCTGGAGAGGGTCGAAAAACAGGGGAAAACAGAAATGCTGGAAAGAAATGAAGGGGAAGAAGGTTGGTTAGGCTAGTGAGAAGAAGGAGAATCTCTCTCTAACCCATTAGTTTGTTCCACGGAGCTCAATATCCCGATTGCTAAAACTCTTCCAAATTTCACTTATGGCTATAAAGTGTTTAGGGTGAAAATATCAAAACTTTAAAATCAATGCATAAGATCTTGTCATGAAGGTTTGTCATCTCTATAAACATACAAAAGATATTTGTCCTTCTTCGACAAGTGGCTAGAAGATGTTTAAAGGAAAAGATAAAACTGAAGCATCTAGCTTCTGTACGTACAGTGAAGATTTTGAACTAAAAAGATATAAAGATAACATGGAAATCTCTCTAGCCACTCGTATAAAAAAGAATCCATTATCGATAAAGATAGCATCTATTTTCTAAAAAAGATGATAAAATGTAATTTTTGTTAAAGTTTAGAATGTAAGTCTGCTTGTATAAATGAGCCCCATAGGGTAGTAACATCAAGCAATCTTTATATGGCTTGTCTTTGTAATATCTTATACTATGAAATAACAATTCTCCTTCTGTAGATACAGTTTTCAATTTTCATTTTAAAACCATATTCTTCTCCTAAAATCTTTAGTATACACCTTAAGGTAGGAAATAAATTAAGGTTGTGTTGGACTTTGCTGAAGTAGCGTTAAAAGTAGTTACTTTACTCTAAGAATGGAGCTAAAACGCTCGGTAAAAGACTCAATAAAACCTTGATAAAGCTACATTCAAAACATTAAAGATACATGTATAAAAGCATAATGGACACTCTAATTTGGAATTTTGAAATTGGTTTGCATGTAATTATATAATAATTTCTTATTTTATGGAAAAAAAAATTATATATGGATTATTTGGAATAGATTTAAATTATGTAGAATCTATAAAATGAGATAATTATATCTCTTTTCGAAGTTGTTAACATTATAAAAAATAGTGATAAATTAGAGGATTTAGATTTGTTTCAAATCTCTTTAATCTTTGATATTATCAATAGCTTAGATATGATAAAATCTTTTATTTCTTCTCGTGATTGATTTTTGTGTTGATTTTTTTGATGGATTTCTCTATTAATTTTGTGATGGATTTTTGAAAATGGTATACGAGATGTAAAAACTGTAGGAGGAAGTTCATTTCGAAATGACTAGACATTATGAAGCTTATCACCTAAATGGCGGAAGACAAAATAAAAACCTCAAGGATTAAAAATAGAAACTGATCTAGCAGAAATTCAAAAAATGATAGAATATTATAAAATAACATTTTTATATAGAAAAATTCAAACACGAATCATGAATATTGATAAGTTGTCATTTTTGATATATTCTAGCTCTATTTTGTCATCATTTTTACATTAATTGATATTAAAGTTCTTTTAGTATTTGTGAATTTGGTATTGCTCCCTTGTTTTTTGGAATTTGTAGGTGTTTTGTGATTTTACACGATCTACCCGTGTGATTTTACACAGCCCATGTGATTTGAAGCAAGGATGCGCGCACCTAGACCCAAAGGTTACACGGCCTGACGTGAAATTACACTAGCCGTGTATGGTAGTTATTTTGACAATTTCGGGGGTTTAAAGAAAGAAAACTATAGATTGAAGAGGGGCTTTTTGGAACGATCAAAGAAATGACAGAGGGGAAAAGAAGATCAAGAGGAGAAGAAGGGAACAAGTAACAAAGAAGAACAACTTGGAGATTGAGAGATCAAGATTCAAGACACAATTTGTTAGACCCCGTTTTCTAAGTCCAACATTCGGAATCATAAAAGCATGGAGGACTCATTTCTTATAAATTATTGAGCATAATTGGGGAACTTCCATTTGGAATTTCAGACCAGCTTATTCAGAACATTCATTCCCCATTGATTTACGCTTCTAACGACACCAAAAATGCTCAATTTGGTTCAGAAATGAAGAAGTTATGGTCAAAACACTATCGGGCTAAAATTAAACCAAGGATGAATACTACACCTGAATTCACTCTAGAAATTGAAAATCTTGGGGCCTAAATTGAAATTCAATTCCTTCAGATAAGTTATAGCTCCATGTCTCTAGTTTAATTTTAAACAAAAATTAACTCAATCAGAGCTCTACAGATCAAGGTATCGCCAAAATATTGAAGCATGTTCAGAAAAATATCCAACTCATACTCTTTTAATTGATCCTCTCACTTTGATTCAACAGACCTTTTTCAAATTAATATAAAAAGCTATCAATTTTTATAGAGAGGTAGAGGAATGTCTTAGGAATTCAACACTTTAAAAATCAGGTCAATCGAAGGTCGGAAGAAAAAGTTATGGCCAAAAGAGTAGAGAGAGGTTGGATTGGGGAGGAAAAATCGAAAATCGGCCGCGCGGTGAGCGCTAGGCGCTCGCACGCGAACACTACCTTCTCCTCTTCCGACTTTCTAACTTCTAAAATTCACAGGTTTTGATCCAGAACTCCAAAATTTGCAAATTTAGTGTCAATGGAAAGCTAAAAGAAAGCTCTACAACTTCCATAAAGGACTTAAAACAATTTTGATCTCTAAAGGGGTCAAAAGTCCACGCAAAAGTGACTGGTCGATAAGCTCATCCTGAACAACATCATAACTTCTAAAAATCATATCTTCTTACTCCATTGCCCAAAAATTCTATACTTTACATCAAAAAAAAGATAAGAAGACAACCTACAACTTTCATGAAGATCTTAATAGCAATTTCTGCCTCTATAAGGGTCAAAATTTTAATCAAAGTGACTGTCCCTAAAATTCATCCTAAACAACATTAAGACTTCAATCGATCATAACTTCCAGTTCTGATATCGAAAAATGTCATACTTTATAGCGTTAGAAAGCTGAAAATATAAGCTACAACTTTCATTAAGACAACTTTGGCTGATTCTATCTAGATCAATATAGTTTTTCCATTGAATCTCTACACATCATTCCTACACCTAGGAAAGGTCGCTAAACCTCATTTCCTTCATATTCACCCACTACCAAATACCTTTCGGTACTTTTGAGCTCCAACTCAACCAATTCATCTCATTGATCCTTCAAATCTCCAACATGCTATTCCACAACAAATAACCAATTTCAAACTCAACAATGAAGAATATGCGTATAAACATTCCTCTTTCACAAAAGTCATACACAATCTATAAAGCAATACAATCATACACAAAAGGATAATACTTAAATTCTCATTCTCATTTCCAATCAAAATGAATGTTCATGCATAGCTTTAATTACATATCAGCATATCTATCATGAACTAAGCACAAGATACAAAATACATGAGATGCTCAATGTTTGATATGCTTGTAAAGCTATTCAAAAGGCTAGTCACTAACTTAGTACAAAAGTATTTAATGTCTTGGAGTTTTCCGATGCCTTGCAAGGTTCAGCACTCGTCTAGTTTTGCAGCTGAGGAGGAAAAGTGGGGTAGGCAACTCGGCTCAATGGCTAATATGCTTATAGCCATCGGTAATGAGCCATACAAACAAGCATAAATACACATAAATCAAACAATCGAATACATTCGCAAATTCATCACATAATTCATAATTAACCAAACTTTATCACATAACGCATATCATGAAATCTTCTAT
>JANZLC010000006.1:21670523-21683751 GCA_026413385.1 Erythroxylum gracilipes
CTACGTCCATCTTCACCTATTTTTTCCAAACACAATCCAACACAAGCCATCTTATATTGTTATTAACTCTTATTTTTGTCAACAACATAAACAAGCATAAAATTGTTAAAGATAATTACATTCAACTGACACACAATCATCTTTACAAGTGGCAGTAACAAAAAGAGACAAAAAACATAAACAAAGTTACATAATGTGGTAATGACAAAAATTTCAACAATTCAATGTTGACAAACATAATCATTCCACATATGCGCAGCGATAGTATTTCTTAATATTTCTCCTATTCTACCATCTTCATTCCTAGCAATTCCTCCAAAGACATTATCATCCTCATGATCACTATTCAAAAGCTCTCTATCAACTCTTGCAATAAGTTCTTCATCCGGATCATATTGTATCAAAAAATTATGTAAAATACAACAAGCTAACATAATTTCAGATAATGTGTTCACATCATATCTTGACATCTCAGATAAAATGGGAAATCTGCACTTCAAAACACCGAATGACCTTTCAATTGCATTACGTAATGAAGCATGTCTCAAGTTGAATAACTCTTTTGCATTAGTTGGAGCTTGCCGAGAATACTCTTTTAAATGATATCGAGTACTTCTATAAGGAGCAATAAATCCGGACCTCAGCATATATCCAGCATCAACTAAATAGAATTTACCTATAAATAAAAGAAAAAACATTTACTAGATGCTTATTGACAATAACACTTTTTGTATTTAATATGCAATGTAATAATCTTCAACTAACAGATACCTTGAGGAACAATGAGCTTATCTTCTCTAGCTAATGCATTATCTAAAATTCTTGAATCTGAGGCTGAACCTTCCCATCCAGGTAAGACATATGTAAATTTCAAGTCAAAAGTGCATGCAACCAAGACATTCATTGTAGGATAACTCTTCCTTCCTCTGTATCTTGATATATTTTCCTTTGAAACTTTTACTTTGATATGTGTTTCCATCAAGAGCACCAATACAATTCTAAAAATTCCATAAAATGTATTAGAATTTTTTTTAATAAAAAAGTATGTTTTTGTATATAAATTGTTTTTATAAAAAACCTGAAAATATGGATAGAATCTTCCTCCGCTATTGATTATTTCAGGAGGGACAACTATACCATTTGGTTGAACCAAAAATTGATCCTCGAGGGTAACTATTGCTCTGAGTACTTGGTGGAAGTGACGACTAATTGTTTCAGTAGATCGTCGGAAAAAGAAACTTTGTGAACGAGTGCTAGCTCTACCATTTAAAATATACAAAAATGTTACAACTTGTTCCTCAACTGAACTATATTGGTTATCTCTTAACAGTCCCCTCCCACAAAAATTTGAACATAAGTGAATAAATGCATCATAACTCATACGTAAAATGCTACGTGCATTATAATGTGTCTCTAATGCGATTAGTAATTCTTGACGTACAATTTCTCTATGACTTCTTGTTGGATGAGCTAGTTGTCTATTAGCTCGACACATATATTGATATATATGTCTCAAGCAAATAACCCGCATAAGCTACCATAGTAAGTAGAGCATTTCTTTCAAATCCTCTTATATCGCCTGCATTTAAATTTTATTTATTGTCACAATACAAGTAGAAAAAATATTAACATATCGGTTCCTACTCCTATGACACGTTCACATCTTCAAAAAGAAAGAAAGGGAACATGATAGCTTCAAGTTTTCAATGAAACCAAGAATTACATAAATACATAAGAGAATGGTATTCATCATAATAATCATCTAAAAAGATGGATCACTTCTATAAGTACTGAAAAAGGTTTTGGATAATGCATATACTGGTTTGGACCATAAGTTAGAGAAATTTGATTAAGATAAATCAAAGGTTTTCCTTATACCAATTTTAAAAGCAAAACTAGGGTGATTAATAAATATATGGTAATCTCTATCTTCAGCTATGAAAATGTTATCACCTAAGAATCTACCCCAAATTAAAGAAGATAAGAGGAATTGATATTAATGTTGTAAAAATCATCAAGACCTAAGCACTTCATAGAGTGGAAGCCAAATAGAATTTTGATTTCTGAACTCTAATTGGATCCACAGCTTATGTTAATCAAGATCATGATCAAGAATGTCTTCATTCTTAGAAATTAAGCACTATGTTTTTGAAATTAAACATGCATTAGTTCCACAAAATCATAACCAAGTTACTGTAATCAAGTTACTACTTTTAAAACAAATCATCTCATGGCTATGCCTGCGCAAATTGGTTATGATTGTCAATGTAGGAAAAAGACGATATAACATCATCTAGAACTTGAACTTGGGCAACATAAACCAGCCAACAATTGAAACTCAAAAGCAGAAGCAAAGAATCATACCTCTAATATATAAAAGTGAGAGACAGGAAAAGGAAGCATGGTGCGTCTGCTCTGCTAGTGCGTCCTGGTGCGTCGTCGGGTCTGCTCTGCTGGTATGTTGTTTGGTCTGCTGCTGCATGTGAGAAGGCGTCGTTTGGTTTGCTGCTGCGTGGGAGAAGAGTGGTCGGCTACTGAAGATTGGGTTACTGCCTTGATTTTGGGTGCTTTGGCTGCTGAATATTAGGGCTGCGTGTGGGTATTATTGGGTTTCAATGTGGAAGAAGAGTCGTCGGTTGCTTTGGAGTTCAATTCACGTGATTTGTAGTGTGAATTGAATTTATAAAGGAAGTGGGGTTTAAACCCACACATGAATTGAATTCGTGCCATTCTTTTTGTTCTAAACAAGCGAATTGAATTTAATTAGAAGATTGAATTCAATTCGCCGTGTTCCAAATAGCCTGTAAGTTATTGTCCAACCTTAGGTGTAAAAACAACATTCAGATTTCAAATGGTACAAAGACCCCTTTTTAGTTAGAGTTATGTTGAGAGAATGTTTGGAGAAGTTTTTAGCAAGACTTCTTCCTCTATAAGGTGAGAAAGTGAGAAATAAGAATAGAAAAAGCCGCAACGATCAAATCCCCTACAATAGATTGACTTATATACACTTAGAAAGGAGGAAATAGAAGAAAGAGCAAGGATTAAAACAAAACAAGTCACTACGTAACTTGGAGCTCCTCTAATAGCTTAAAGCACGTAGTGGAGGAGAATTCCAGGCAGAAAATGGAGTACATATGTTAGAACAAGCAACAATAACTTGTTGGAGTAAGGAACTAGCCTGATATTAGGTGGAGTTATCCTGTCCAATATATAGCGACAGTGTTATTAGGTGATTCTAAGTGCTTAACCAAGGTCTTAATGGTATATAACTTAAAGGGTTTAGTTATCTGGGGGTTGTTAGAATGAGATGGTGTAGTAAAACGCAAGGCATTGATTGTAAGTTTTGGAATTCTTTAATGAAGTTTATTTGCTTAAAAAAAAGTCCAAATTTAGAAATATAACATGTTATAAAGGACGCACGACAAGATGTTGTAGGAAACATAAAAAACTTCAAAACTTAGAATTAAACCAAGAGATATTAGATAAAATTCGAGCTTTAATGATTATGGATAGTGAAAACTCTAAGGACTACTCTGATGAAGAAATTGATAATGAAGCATTAGGATTAGAAGAAACTGATAGCTTTATAAGTAACGAAGAGACAATAAATAATGATAAATTAGAAGAAGAAAAACAATTCAATGTGCTTATACAAGATTAAAAATTCTTGCTAGAAATCATAAATCATATTTAGGATCCCTAATTACAAATAGAATACCTAATGAAACTACAACAATCTTTTGAAACACCTAGTCAAGACCTACTATCAATATCATCATCTACCTATAATTTGAGAAATATATTGGATAAAGTCAAGAAAATAAAAATTCAGAATTAATTCTATCTAGTTTATATCAAAAATCAAAATGATAAAATAAGAACTAAAAATGCTTAAACAAAAACAAAAGGTAGATAGTAAAATGATAAAAATTCGTTTCAACAAATCAATAGGGAAGAACATGAATCCGATGAAGAAATTAATAAAAAAATTTACTCTTATTAATAATGAAAAACTATCTAAAGATTTTCTTGTTCATAATCAACAAAATAATATCCTAAAGTATTTTATTAGGATAACCATTAGAATTAGTGAAGATTTTTATATTGATAATATTGCATTATTTGATACAGACTCGATTTAAATTGTATTAATCATGATATGATTCCCACAAAGCTATTACAAAAAAGCCAAGAAAGACTTAATAGCTAACAATTCAAAGTTGAAGACAAACTACAATATTGATGCTTATATTTGCCAAGGTGAATTTTTTGTCAAAACCTCTTTTGTGATAGTAAAAGAAATTCATAATATAGTTATTTTAGGAACTCCCTTCATAATTTAATTACCCTTTACATAGTGAGCCATGAAAATATTACAGTAAAAATTAACAATAAAAAGTTTTGTTTTCCCTTTAATAGAAAAAATAAAAAATAGGAACATAGATTTAATAAAAGCATATCCAATTTACAAAAAACCAATTGAATGACATAATCAATGGAAAATAAAAACAATTGACATATTTGAAGAAAGATATTGTAAGTAAGAGAATATCAAAACAATTACAAGATGAGAAAACAAATAAAAAATAAAAAAATTGTCGAAAATTATTGAAAGTAAAATACATGTTGACTTAACCAATGCTTTTTGGAATAGGAAACAACACATCCTAGATTTACATTAAGAAAAGTATTTCACTGAAAAACAAATTCCTATTAAAGTTCATCCTATTTAAATGAATAAATATTTAGAGAAATTTTATGAACAAGAGATTAATGATTTGTTAAAGAAAAGGCTAATCTCTCCATCTAAGTCCCCTTAAAGTTGTATAGAATTTTATGTGAATAAAAACCCTAAAAAAGAAAAAGGGTGCCCAGATTAGTGATAAATTACAAGCCTCTCAACAAAGCATTAAAATAGAGTAGGTATCTTATTCCTTATAAAAAGGATCTACTTCTTGGACTTCACAATTATTAATTTTTTTTTCAAAATTTGATTTGAAATCAAGATTCTAACAAGTACAAATAGACCCTAAAGATAGGTACAAAAATCACTTTTATTATTCTATTCGGGTAGTATGAGTAGAATGTAATGCCCTTTAAAGAATGCTCCATCTTAATTTCAACAAATAGTGAATGAGATATTTTCACAATAGTCTAAATTTTGCATCATTTACATAGATGATGAGTTAATATTATCTTTGACTTTAGAACAACATTCCAAAAATAGTAAAACCTTCATCATGTCACTAAAAAGAATGGATTAGTGGTGTCAAAACTGAAAGTTAGCCTCTTCCAAACTAGGGTTAAATTTTTAGGGTGCTATATCCACAATGGCACAATAACACTGACTGAGAGAACTTTAGACTTTAGCAATAAATTTCCTTAAATATTTGGCAAAAAAGCAATTGCAAAGATTTCTAGGAGGCCTTAGTTAAGTTATGAATTTTTATCATTTTAATTTGCTTAAAATGAAATTGAAAAAATCGTCTTACATGAGCCATAGCAAAAGGAAGTTTTACAAACAAAATTTTCAAAAGATTTGCAAATTTCAAAACAAAAATTATTTTAATGTATTTATTTTGATAGAGAACAATTTCAAAACATTCAACTATTGAAAATGGGTTTTATGAATCAAAACCTTTTGAAGTGACTGGCATCATAAGCCTTTGGAACCTTTCAAAGTTATAAGCCCATTATTAGCATATTCTTGAAGAAATTGAATGGGTGAAAATCAAAGACCACTTTATTGAACCTGACCAAAATTGTACCAGTTTATTCCACCTGCAAAATCAACAAAGTGATTCCCGCAATAAACTGGGGTCAAGAGCCCTAAATGTAAAGAAATTTGAAGCAAGCTCATTTTTCAATAAACCTTCCTTATTCCCCAACCTATAATAGCTACTATAACTATCAACAAGCCTTGTTCGATGCCTTTGCAATGAGCAATGTCACAAGCCACCATTCCTGACTATTCGTCTCTTCAACACCGGAACCAAAAACAATTGTCCATTTTAGTTTACCAATTGGTAGAAATGATATGGATGCATCCCTCAAATATGTTCACCAAATGTATCCTAAGGATATTATATATTTAAAGAAAAACACCAACCAAAAGACTACGAAGATATTTTCACTCCAAGCTTTTTATTTGTTTCAAAGTTTTTCATCCCTTGAGTATTAACGTGAAAATATGAATATAAGCCAGACCCACAACTCAATATCCCAAATCTAGAGGTTTAATGTGAAATAGCAGGAAAGCCACAAAGCCTCTCAAGTAGTTGTGGAGGAATGAATAATATGGAATTCACAACCTATTAACCAAAAAGCAAGTGAGACAACTATATTTTGGCAACAAAAATCTAAAACACAAACACTAGTAGCAGCTACTAAAATAGAGAATGGATACTTTGAGAAAATGAAGCAATTATTAAAATCATTATCTTTTGCCTTGACGTCTGAAAACAATGAAGACAAAGAGCCAGAAGAAGAAATCAATTTGATCAAATTGCTATGAGCCCTATTTGTGTAATGTGAATCCATATTGGCAAATGCTTAATTGTAAAAAAATTTATTAACGTTGACATAAAGCCTGCAATAAGATGGTATAACAACCACATGACTCTACAAAGGTGAAGAACCATTATGGAGACAATTGAAACCGAAAAGGACATCCAAATGCCTACATAAGGAGACATTTTGAATCAAAGAAAATCAAGCTTGAACGAGTTTCTTCTTCTTCCAAACTCTTTCCTCTTCCTCTCCCTTATTTCCTCAAAGCCAAAATCTTATAAAGGCTAAGTGCTTAAAGCCAAATACTAGACAAAGCTTCTATCTCAAAACCTTTGTGTCAACAAGCTATTTGCATCCAGGTTTTTATATCGAAGTCCAATTTTCTTTCTCAACGCCCTAAAGCCCTTTTAATGCTTCACATTATTTGAATTTTACCATGAGATACTTGCTTCAAAGCTTTATTATTTGATATTTGTTCTTCCTTATGCATAGCTTGTAATGGTTTCGCTTAACTGCCCATCAAGCTTTTTTTTTTATTTGCTTTAATATTTGATATTTGGTATTTACTCTCAAATATTAAAACTTGCGGTGTTGACTCTGTTGTCCATCAAGGTGTGCTATTTCACATTTGCATAATTGCTTTGAATATTATCACATGTAACAGTTGAAATGACTTGGCTTGCCATTAATAGCTGAAAATCAAAATATTAGCCAAGTACAGCAGTCCCAAGAAACTCTTATCTTCATGGTCAAAGGTTGAAAGAAAGAATTAATGGAGCTTATGGTTTACAATATGTACCTTAAAACATTTCACTCGTAACTTGGCACCTCTAAACTGAAGAACACCAATCATTCATAAGAAAGAACTTTCGAGTAAGAATAAGAAAAGGAAAAGGTAATCCACAACCACTTTGCTAACTGGTACAAGCACGTCATGAAACCCCAGAATTGAATACATGTAAATCCAACAAAGTATTATAATTCCCTTTCTCAAGTTCTTCCTCTTTTACCTGATGGAGCAGGAGGGTCTCAATAACAAAATCTTCCCAATCAAGGTTATTCTCTTGTGTTTTTCTTTTCCTCTTCTGCGGATATGCGACTTCCAGCGACTGAAGCTTAGAACCATCAATGGAATTAGCACTCCACGGGTTCATAATCCTCTGAACACGCAGCTTGGCTGCATAAATCTTTGCTCTTCTTCTCTCATTTGCCATGCAACCTCTAACGAAAGATGGAGGCATCGCATCAAACCCCACATCCATCTCCAATATTTGCTTGAGTATAAGCTTCTTGCTTAATTCTGATTTCCCATCCCACCATTCTGTTGCATGAAACTCCAACCCTCTATTTCTCTTTCTCCTGCTACTTACTGCACTCTCTCTTGAATACTTTCCACCACCACCCTCAAGAAACTTGTCATAAAGCATGGACAGGCATTCTTGAGAAAGTTGTAGCTTATCCAAGTCATCATTGTCAGCTTTCTCAACCCTATTTCTACCTTGCAACTCAAAATAACGTGAATCATCACATTCTACACAATCTACCTCATCCCCATACCTAAAATCCTTCGCCAAGCATTCAGTAACCACATCTCCTAAATCAAACCAAACACTGTCCAGAGTTTCCTCTTTCCCATCACTCTTTTCCATGGATTTTATTTCCATATATCGCATCAGAAGAGGCACATTCTTCACAACATTTTTCACTGTCACATTACTTCCCCATGGTAAAACTTGTGCAGCCTTCACTAGTGCTTCCAACAATTCCTTATACCTTGACCTGCAAGTGGATACTACTGAATGCACCTCCCTTGCAACATTCTCAATTTTAATGCCTTCAACTCCATTCAGTTCTGAAACCAATACCACCACAGCAACAACCACTGGAAGTGGCCTTCTCCCAGTTGTCAAGAACCATTTCACCATACATTGTATTAAAAATACCCCTTGTTTCCTCATCTTCTCAATTTTATCAGTGTCAACCCTCCCCAAACTCCATAAGTTCCTCACTACCCTCTCAAAAGAACTCACTATATCAAATTCAGGTAACTTTATATTCAAATGATTAACAACCCGCATTATCATCCTGCCCAATTCATGCAAATCACAGCCAACCACACTACTGGTCTCAGCAATAGACAAGGATCTATTGTCGCTCCTCATGGTAACATAAGCACAAGCACCAATCAAAACCAAGAACCATTCACCTGCTCCAAACTCCCCATCAGTGATCTTACCAATCATGTGTTTGACATCTGCCACTTTCCTGCTGGTTATGTCCAACTTGAAGGTTATTTCATCAATTAATTTATTTGCCTCATAGATTTTCTTGTCTCGGTAGTTTAAGACGCTACCTGTACCTGAAGAACCAAGGTGGATGAAGACACCTTCAGGGCCATGAATACCACCAGTACGAACCTCAAAGTTGTCAAATGGTTGGACAATGCCACACAGCTCACAGAGGAGGCTCCCAGTAACATCATCACGTAAAAGGGATCCATGCCCACATGAGTAGCACGGCATCGTGGGTGAGAAGTTTTGGGACTTTAGGATGTTTAGTTATTAGAAAAATGAGAAATTATAAGGAAGTTCCACATGCACTTAACAGAGAGGAAGGGAGCAGCATTCAGGCCTTAATTTGTATGATCAAACTTTACATTGGTGGTTAAGTCATGTCATTCTAACGCCTGAAAGAATATACAGAGAATTATAATGCATTTCCTGACGTTTTAGGACCTAGATCACAACATTAGCCTAAACAAGTGTGGCAAAGATTAAGATTCCATCAGAGATGAACAATAATTCAGTAAAAGACAAGAAAAAATCTAACTGATGGCAGTAATTACTTGGAGCAATTTCACCCAAAACTCAAATAGCCAAATACCTAGATCATAACATTGGCCTGGCAAAGGTTAAGATTCTATCATAGATGAACAATAATTCAGTAAAAAAAAGAAGAAGCAAAACTCAACTGATGGCAGTGATTACTTGGTGCAATTTCACCCAAAAATTCAAATAGCCAAATATCAAATAACGACACAATTTATTGGCAGTCAATTACAAGAAAGCAGCAAGCAGCTACCAATTTTAAAGCCTACAAAATAATTAATTGGTTTAAAATTTCACCCATTACAAGTTACAATCATTAACTTTGGATAGCAAGTTGCAAGAAACAAAAGAACTCTAAGAACCATGGCCAAAACAGCACCATGTTATGCTTGTAGATTAGTGAAAATTCCTTCCTGAAGCAATTAAAGTGATGCAGTGACTATGGATAGCGATCAGTCAATTAATTGCACCACAATACTAGTCCAACTTTCACATGTAAATTACTCTCCCACATTTTGGAATTCAGCTGACATTTTATATATAGGTGTAAAATAACTAAGTTCAGAAAACTAGAAGAGTTAATAGTGCACTACACTAATGAATCAACAATAATAGCAAAAAAAGCTTTAAACAATCAAATTTCTACACCGCAGAGATAAATTACTAAAGAACGAAATTAACCCAGAAAGAGTACGGGAAAAAGTACCAAAAAGGGTAGACCAAGCGCAGGAATCATCCAATTAACGTAAGAGAAAATCACTAGGTGTGGTCTATTTGCAACATGAATAAGTCAGACCTTTTAGCAAACACCTAACAGGTCCACTTACCTTAATACCTTCTCCTCCCCAACGCATGCCTCCGCCTCTTCTGTTGAATCTCAAAAATCCAGCTCAATCTCTCAATCTCAACTCACCTCCCCAGTTTCACGTCCGAGGAGCTCTCGCCTTTTTACCAGTCCGTGTCGCGGCTGAAGAGTGTCTCTCCGTCACCGCATCTCAACCTCTTCGCCAGTTCGCCGTCTGTCACTCGTCTCGTGTCTCAACAGTTGGGTAACGTGATTTCAAGTTTCAACAATTAAAAGTTGAAACGACTACAGTATATGAATAATTTATTTGAGACATTCGGATAATTCGGGCCAAAATTTTACTTTTCGGGCCCGGCTCAAATTACCCGATTTTTTTATCTTACTCTGCTCGAATTTGAACTTTTTCTTATCCGAGCTTACCTGACCCGAATTACCCGAAATTTTGTTCGACTTTACCCGAATTACCCGAAATTGTTTTCTTTGATAATTTTTTTTGAAAAAAACCCGAAATTTTATATTTTTATAACCTAATTCGGGTAATTGGGTCGGTCCGAAATTTTTTAGAGTTACCCGACCCCGGCTCGAAAATAATTCGGGTAATACCTGAATTACCCGAATTACCCAAAATTTAAATTTTTTTAACCCGAATTAATGCTCACCCCTAAAAAAGACGGTTCACGTTTGTGGGAGTTAGGGCAAGCAGTGCAGTGAAGATTCAAAAAGGAGGTTTGAGGTTTGTGATACAAAGTGCAACTACAATTGCCTGAATAATGCTCACCCCTAAGAAAGACGGTTCACGTTTGTGGGAGTTAGGGCAAGCAGTGCAGTGAAGATTCAAAAAGGATGTTTGAGGTTTGTGATACAAAGTGCAACTACAATTGTACAAGTAATTGGGTCTTGGGCTTTGTTTCACATTGCATAATATAGTTGTTTCTAATAATGTGGATTGTTTAAAGTTAAACAACAAAAATTTACTGAGAGGGTAACCTTGAGTTAAGACTCGCTTGTTAATTATACCAACCAGTTCGATTTAGGGGTTACTACTCTGGAGCTCCCACCTAGGGGATGCCTTTCTATCCTTTCGAATGATAAGTTGGGGGTCTACCACCTTATGGTGTTGTAACGCTTATTTTCCTTATAAAAAACAAAAACTTAAATTATTTAAATTTAAATAATATAATGACGTATCTGTGTTGGAGGTTTACTTTGTAATTTTTTAAAATTAAAATTTTATTTTAAAATTTAAAAAATTACTTAAAAGAGTACTCGATATTAATGATGCACGATAACATATTCATAGCGAATATTGATCTGGATTTCTTTAAATATTAAGCTAACTTTTTTTATATTTATAATTTGTAATTTTATAATATTTTAATAACGTAATTCTGAAATTCGAAAATCTCTTGGCCAGTGTGCGTCTATGTTTGTGTATTGCTTTAGTAGCTGTCGCGATACACTTGTTAACTTTAATTAGTCGTGATAAAAGACCCAGAATAAGTCTATTGCGCTGGGCTAGATACAAAACTATTGGCCCATTATTTTTAGTCCTTGCTTTTACATTCGTTTGTCTTTTTCCTTGCACCACCGTCTGACATTGTATATAGCAAATGAATAAGTGGCCTTTGTACAGCTAGCTGATATGGTAGTTAGAATTTCCCTTGATTCTAGGACACCCAACCAATAGAAAAGAGTTGTGGGGTGTATAAATAATTGTCTAAAAGTTCAATACAAATGATGAAAGAACTATTCTCTTTCCTCACCTACGACTATTCTCTACTTTGTTTTTCATGGTATCAGAGCCTACTCTAATTCCTCTACCCTAATCTACTATATCCAATACAATGGATAACAGTGGATCTAGCACCACAAACATACCAACAGCAAATGAACATAAACCCTATTTATTCACCAACATTGAAAACCCGAGAGCTGTGCTTGTCACCACTCCCTTCAACGGCAATAATTATATTACCTGGAGCAAATCCATGACCATAGCCTTATGTGCAAAGGATAAGTTGTCCTTCATTGACGGGTCCTGCACAATGCCCACAGAAGATGCAATATGACAAGTAAAATGGAGAAGAGCAGACAACATGGTAAAATCATGGATCCTCAATGCTATGGTCAAAGATCTAGGTGATGCCTTCCTATCTATTCCCACTGCTAGAGAACTTTGGGTGGAACTACAAGAAAGATTTGGTGAAGCTAACGAGCCACTGTTGTATCAAATAAAGAGGGAAATAAGTTCCCAAAAACAAGGTACTCTAACAGTTTCTGCTCATTACACTAAACTGAAAAAATTATGGGATGATTTGTCCAGCCTAAGCCCTACCCCTATGTGCACTTGTGATGCTGCAAAAACTATCACTACCAATGAAAAGACTCACAGACTTGTGCAGTTTCTAATGGGACTCAATGACGAGTTTGAACATGTTGTTAATCAAATCATGTTAATGGAGCTACTACCTACAGTAAACAAAGCCTTTTCTATTCTACAAACTGTTGAGAGACAAAGGGTGGTCAATTCTAATATGGACAGTACCCTAAACATGGCAATGCTAGCCGAACAGTCAAGTGGTTGGAAGAAAGGAGGGAGGAATAATGTCAACTCTAGCAAAGGATCCTATCTCAAGAAGGAGGATAAATACTGTGAAAAATGAAAGAAGAATGGACACACCTTGGAAACTTGCTTTAAAATCCACGGGAGTCCCTGAATGGTACAAGGAATTCACTGTATAGAAGGAAAAAGGAAAGGCAAACATGGCTCACACAACTGACAGTCCTGCAGATACCATACAAGAGCAGAGTGAAGAAAATCATGGAATGGACAGATATCATCTGGTCTTGCTGATTTTATTCAACAGGAGATAAGTAAAGCCATCAAAGGAAAATCCACTAGGGAGGTAAACTATTCAGGATATCAACATTATGCAGGTAATGTTACACATTCTGTGAACACAACTTTTAATTACACTGATTCTTGGCTCATTGATTCTAGTGCCTCCGTGATTGAACCAAATTTATACTACAATTTGCCCCCATTTTCTTAAGTAATTATGCATTTGTTGACTCCTAATTTATG
>JANZLC010000006.1:21685924-21696231 GCA_026413385.1 Erythroxylum gracilipes
TTTTTTTTGAAGCTTTTGCCCCCACTGAAATTTTTGTTTGCCCCCACTGGAAAAACTTCCTGGCTTCGCCCCTGCTTGGATGCAAGTTTCTAGGATGAACTTCAATCTCCTTTAAGATTTCCTAGATTTTGTAGATCTAGAAAAGCTACCTTGGAGTACTCCACGTCTCCCATACCCCTTTCAGCTCCAGCACACTCTGCCCCACAGTTCCCATCTAGCTCGCCCTCTTCCTTTTCCATGTGGCCAGCTGCAGGAGCATTTGGATTTGCTTGGAGCATTTCCAGCTCCCTCCAAGAGCTTTACAAAACTGAAAAGTAGTAGGGGTAGGTAGGTAATTTGGGTAGAGATAGAGGTTAATTAGTCACAAAACTGTTTTAATACATTTTAGCGTTGGTAATACGTTATTGACTACTTCACTGTCAACACAAATTGATAAGTAAGAAGGTGCAGAAAAGCATCAAACTTAAAGAGGATTGTTATCTTTTGTTCTTACATATAGTTGCAATAACTGTTACAAGCACTAACATGAACCAAATATAGTACAAGTGGCCGTTATCACTATAGGAAATTAAGAGATATGAAGTCACCAGAGAACCTTATACATGCATATATAGTACTTGGATTAATAACAAGCTTAAGTAAGAAGGTAGTTATACCTATAATTCTAGAAACAAGGCAGGAGTGAAAAGTAATCCTTGAGGAAATAGAGGGTGGAGAGACATAAATAGTTTATCCTAGTTAATTGTACTAAAATTTTACCTCTTTAAAAAGTTATTTACTTGGAATTTTGAATTGAAATTCATACAATTTTAAAGAATAATCCAACGTTCCTTTGGTAAAAATTTCAAAAATATATAACTAGGAAACTATTTTTAAATTCCAAGAATTAAAATATTAAAAAAATAAGTCCAAATGTTGTCAAATTTTTTAATTTGCCTTAAAAAATGTTTTGGAAATGGTTAAGTCCGTTTAAGCACTACTGGGTTATTCACTAACAGTGTTAGTAAGACATATGCAATTTTTATAGGTTATGATATGTTGTGTTAAAAAATGAAGGTTTTGATGTATTTAATAGATTATTAAAATTTCATGATGTTTGAAATAATTTATCCAAAATCAAACTTGGAAATGAAATTCTAATAACCAGGAAGCAAAAAAATACTACAAGGCCTCTTTATAATCAAAAGATAAGAACTATATTTTCTACAATTTAAAACATTAATCAAGGAACATGGTCAAGGAAATCATAAAAGACCCAAAAAGTCACTAAAATTTAGTTTTACTTCAAAAGCAGTAGCCTAAATGTCATGACAGTAATTATAGGTGACATCAAGAAGAGCACCAAAACCATAAGCCAAATATAACATCAAGAATAACATTAAAAACCAAATAAAATCAAGATGATATAGAACCTCAAGATGTACCTGAATCTTTGGTTCTAGTTGATTTTTCATAGTTCTTGTCTTAGAACAAGTCCCTCACTATCAATCACTTTATTAGCAAGGGATCATCATGTTTCTTTTCTAGCCCATAAAATTGCTTAATCCTTTTCTTCAACAAGTATTAAATGTTGCAATTATTGGTACAAAAAATAGTCTATAAATAGATGTACTTTTTCATGCTTACGGAGAATCGGTTTAATGTATTTCTTAGGGTTCATATTTAGTATTTCCTTCTATTTAAAATAAGTGTCGTTTTAGAGAGATTTTAATTATTTAAAATAAGTATCGTTTGTGACTTTTTATGCATATTTATGATTTTACTTCCAAAATTACCCTTTAATTTCTCTCACATCTTAATTATACAGATTACACATATTATATTTTCAAGACACTTTAATATGTAATTAATAAAGGTATATCAAATATTTCATTAACTTTCTTAATAAGTGTGCATTTCTCTAAAACGATTTTTATTTTAAATAAGAGAGAGTATTATTCATACTTGTAGGGAGTTAAGAGTGCATTTATTACATCTTAAGTTTTATAATTTAGCAATCCTCGTACAAGGCCCACAAACCCAACCTTTAATAAAAACTCAACCCAACCTATTGAAAATGAAGAGGAACGGAGATATAAAAGACAACAGGTGAGTTGTAAGAAAACAACAAAAAAATTTGCTTCCTTCTCCTTCTTCTCAATATTTCCAAGGGGTAGGCATACCAAAATATTATCTTTCTTCTACATGTGAAGCTTTTTATGTATTTCCTTTATTTTGTTTGAGGAAATTGTAGAGATTAACAATAAAAAATTTATTGGAACGGTATAAAATTTCATATAGGAAAGAAAGAAAATTTTTAGCTAAATTTTTAGTAATTTTCAATCATCCTAAACGAGTTTCTAGATAGAATTATATTGTGATTGTTTATGATAACAATTGTGAGGACATTGGGAAAAAAAAAGGAGAAAAGTAAAGGAGAGAGTGACATTAGGGGAGAGAAGAAAAAAACAATCTTCGAGGAAAAAAGAAAAAGAAAAAGAAGAAAATTAAGTATTGAGAAAATTTTAAGATTAATTAAGGGGCAAAATAGAACATGTGAATATTTAAGGGTAAAAATGGAATTCAATTCTTGGAAGTGTATTTTATTAATAATAAAAGAATGTATAGGTAAAATAGGAATTTTAATAATTAAGAGTATTTTAGTCATTATGGTGGTAAGAAAAAAGAAGGATATTTTTAATAATTAAGAATAAATTGATAAAGGAGAGTAACTTTGGATTATTAAGTGTAATTGAGTTTAAAATTTTTTCTTAAATAAAGTATAAAAGAGTTTTATAAATGTTTAGCTCTGGAGGATGGATTAGGAGTAGATTAAACCAATCAAAATTGTTGAGTCTAAAAATCAAGTAAGGATAATCTTAAAATATACCCTTATAATTATGTAAGGTTCATAAAATTGTGAATTTTATGACCAATAAATTACTTTATGGTGAATCATGTTTTGAATTAGTAATTAATAGTTAAATATGTAGATTTCTGAAATATTTGAATTTTTAAGAATTTTATTTATTCGATAAATAATTGACAAGGTTCAAAATGTTAAGTGTTTATATTTTATCGCATGCTATGATGTGTATTACCTGACAATTTAGGAGAAAAATATGATAATTATAATTTTCAGTTATGCATGTATATAATTAAGAATATTATAGTAAGAAAAATCCCGTTCATGAGTATTAGTAATATTTTATGAAATTTTTACTTATTTATGAAATTATTATTTGTCTTTTTATATATTCAAATTATGATTTTAATTTTAATATAATTTTTTATTATAAAATACTTATTTGGTAAATAACGTCCCTCTCAAATCTTCTGTGCCAACAACCTTGGCCAATTCTATATCAATCCATCCTAGCCATTTATTTGAGACTTACGTAAATCAATAGTTAGAATGGACTGATTGCAACCCCCTGATTGGGTCCACCAATGAGAACTGTTATTTAACGTCATTTCAATTTAGAGTCAAAAAGTGGGCCTGATGAGATTCTTCTTGGAGCTAGTTAGGCTTTGATGTGGACCACAGTGTCATGCGAATGTCCATTACAGCCAGATTTATGCACGATGCACGAAGCGGTCGTACTCTTCGCTGCCCTCTTAAATTCTTAGTTGTAAAACACAAATTTGATTTTGTTGCTCTAAATGCGGATGGGTTGGTGCCGACTTGTGTAAGGAGTGGTAAAGTCAAGTTCTGCAGTATATTCATCATTCTCCGAATTATGAGACAACGGCACTTGAAATCTTTTGACATCATTAGTCTTTAATAGTTCAGGGCCGACATGCTCACAGGTATTGCACAATGCAAGATGATGAATCGATACAATCAGGAATGTTATCTTCGTAATTATCAGAGATGATGTGCAGTTTTCTCAATTGGTTGAATCGAACAAATAAACCAGAGGAAAAGATCAATGATCTTTTTGAAATTAAAAGAATAACTATCAATAACTGAAGCTCAATAAGTTCAAAAGTACCGATCCTGCTCTTATGCACAGTAACTAAAACTCAGTAAGCAGAAAGTACAAGTTACAATGTTCAAACGAACTCCAAGTTGATAAAGTATTTGATAACCAGTACGCCCAAAGTCCGAAGAATAAAACTATTGTCCTGCAGCCTCCATCTAGCAAAATTATCACTTGCCATGCTAATATGACAAGGAGTTAGTGAACATTCTTTTTTTTTTTGCTGCCCAAAGAATATTGCAGAGGGCATAAACCCAATCTCTAATTCTTTTTCTCTCGAGTTAAGAGTGTACCTTCTTCAAATAAAATTTTCTCTGCGACATCATTCTTCACATGCCACATGAAGCTTAAGTCAGGTTTGCCATCGCCCCATGTACAGATTGTTATTATAAGTTCGCAAGAGAAAGGGAAGCAGAAGCCCACTCGTTTTAGCTGCCATAGATTATTCTGCTGTTTCCTTATTATTCTGCTGTTTCCTCTGACAAATGCTCCTTGACAAAAAGTGTTTCATGCACAAAATTTTTCTCTGATTCACATCAGATGAACTTTCTTAGAACTGAAAAACTAAATTTTCTGCTTCTCATTTATTTGCATTTCCATGCAATTTATCAAGAATCCGCCAAGTGACTGCATCAGGAACCAACCCATTCCTACGCATTTCTGTTAGAACTTGGTAAGCTTCTCTTTTCAACCCCAACTTGCAAGCACTATTAATCACAACATTATAGCTTATAATATTCGGAGCAATCCCACAGTCCACCAATTCACAAAGGAAATGACAGGCGTCACTCAGATTGCCTGAGTTGCAAAGCCCTTTGAGAATTGCTGCATAGACAAAATTATCATGAACTTTTGAGGGCCAAATAACATCATCCCAGAATTTCTTAGCCTCGTCCACTTTGTCAGATTCAAATAGTCCATCAATTATTATTGTATAAGTGGTACTATTAGCAGCCACACCATTACTTACCATTCTGTTAAAAACAGCTTGTGTCTCCTCTGCTAATCCAAGTTTAAATAGACCACAAAGAACGGCATTGTATGTTACAACTCCAGGGATAATACCTTGTTCATACATTACTTGATACAGCATATTAAGAGCTTCCTTGCTCCTCCCAACATTTAACAAACCACTTATAATGGTAGTAAATGTCACGGGATCAGGTGCACAAAATTTTCCCACCATCATCTCTTTTAATACCTTCAAGGCTTCATCAACTCTTCCCATCTTGCAAAACCCATGAATTACTGTGTTGAGAGAGATCACATCAGGCTGGCACTTGGCTTGAAGCATAGAAACAAGCACATTTAAAAGCTCGGTCGGATTATCCAATAGACGAAGAGCTCTCAAGTAAATATTGAATATTCTTGTCTTGTCTACCTGTTCCTTGTTTAACATTAGCTGCAGAACGTCCCTAGCCTTGTAGAGGTCCATTTCTTGACAAAGGGCTTCAACTAAAACCTTATACGTATACTCAGACGGGAAGTAACCATATTCTCTTCCTTCGTGTAACAATTGATAAGCTCTCAAGCAACCTCCTTCCTTGCAAAGCCCATGTAAGATAGAATTATATGAAACCAAGCTTGGAACAAAGTCTCTCTTCTTCATTATATAGACAATCCTGGAAGCGCCATGGTGTCTACCAGCTTGGCAAAGCGAATTGATCATATTCCCATAAACGAACTCCTCATTTACGCTATTCCCTTGTGGCATAACTTCTGCAATCTCGAAAACCTCATTGAAAAATCCTTCTCTACATAAAGTATCGATGAGACTTCCAAAAGCGGCATTATTAACTATCTGGTCCTCTTCAACCTTCATAGCTTGCCAAAGCTTGCACATTAACTCCTTCCCATGCTTAACAGCCCGGTTTCTAAACACCCCACCAATCAAAACGCTATAAGTAAGCGGATTGGGGGCCAAACCATATTCGCGCATTTCGTCGAGCAGTTTATACGCATCAACAAATTTATCAAGCCCACAATACCCACCAATTAAAGTAGTATAACTAACAACATTTGGACGATGCCCTCTCTTTCTCATATCATACAACAACCTGTGAGCTACACTGGGGTGCGAAATACGGCAAAACTGATCGATCAAACAATTGTAATTGATCAAGGAAGGCACAAATGTGGGCTTAACATCAAACAAGTGGTAAATAACACGCAAAGTGACGAATGGGGTTTTAGAATGAAGCAAACGAGCAATCAAAACATTGCAAGTTCGCTCATCGGGGACGCACCCAGAAGCAATGAAGAGAAGAAACCGGTGGTGGGCTTCAAAAAAGCGGTGGGCATCGCAAAGGCCGTGGATGATGCTGCTGAGGTTAAGGGAGTTTGGGTAGTAGCCGCGAAGGCGGAGGTTGTGGAGAAGGCGAAGCGCAGCGTCGACGTTGCGGGCTTTGGAGCAGAGGTTGTGGATGTTTTTGGTCCAGAAAGAGGTGTGAGTAATGGGGATGGAGGAATGGTCCAATTGTATTGGAGATTCGGGAGCGGATGCTGTGGAGAGACATGAGAGAAGGAGATGGATTGGTAAGGTTTTGGTAGGGACTGGGTTCCTTCTGGAGGAACATCGGCGCATGTTTACTTTCTACTTAACTTGAGGAGTCTGTCATAGAACATGTTTACCTGCTCCTTTCACCAGAAGAGTCTGTTATAGAACATACATTCATACATACGCACACGGCTTAAGTTCGGTTTGAAGCAAGCAGCCCAGTTCAATGGAATCAATTTCAATTTCCCAGAACAACTCTCCCTCTGAACCTCTGCAGAGGTTTTGGTAGGGATTGGGTTCCTTCTGGAGGAACATCGCCGCATGTTTACTTTCTACTTCACTTGAGGAGTCTGTCACAGAACATGTTTACCTGCTCCTTTCACTCGAGGAGTCTGTTATAGAACATACATTCATACATACGCACACGGCTTAACTTCGGTTTGAAGCAATCAGCCCAGTTCAATGGAATCAATTTCAATTTCCCAGATCTTTACCAACAACTCTCCCTCTGAACCTCTGCAGTTAGATTCAGCTGTTTCTTGTTGGTTATATCATTAGAAGAATTAGTTTGTCCTTTTCTTCTAAATAAGTAAAATTCCCTGCAGCATGCCGAACAAGACTGAAACTGCTAATAAGTGATACCCATTTTTCGTCCATTACCAATAGGCTTGCTTAATATTCAATTTACACCCATCAAATTCAAATGCAGGAGTTGCGCAAATTAAGTTAAAAACAAGCAAGAAATAACTTTATATTAAAGCAGTCCACAATAGAACAAGAATCTAGAAACGTAACACTATATTATATATAAGCATAAGATCCATAGTAAGTACTTAATAATCACCCGAAACAACAAGTCTACTAGAGCACTACAGACAACAATCAACGATGATGTGGGCAGAAAGTGACCAAATAGCTACCACCAGTGCAAGTGGCAATGCTAGTAGGGTCATCATAAGCATAAGAATAAGCCCTAGGACAAGCCGTCTTGAATATCCTTGAATAAGCTGTGGGCTTGCACGACTGGGGACTTCCAAAACTTCCCGTACAACAATACCTCGGCGAGTTAAATGCAAAACAAGCACTCTTGCAGGCCACAACCCTCCTGTTATCTCTCGATCTCACTTGTAATCCCACTGGACACATCGTGTTCAGGTCACTAACACAACCTGCGTAGCTACATTTGCCCGATCCTTTGAAGGGTGTGATTGAAATTGCCAGGTTGTAGCCATCTACGAGGCTGACATCGTAGAAGTCTTGGTCATTGCCTAGTGTGATCTCTGCCAAGGTGGCTGGTGGAGCACCGCCGAGGCCATTGCAGAAAAGGGAACCGCCGCAGTCTCCGGTGGCACAACGGCCGCGGCCGGAGGCGTCAAAGGAGCAGCCGTGGCGACCCCAGAAGCGGCCAGACCATAAAGGTGGAAGCTTGAGAGAGTAACCTTTGTTGGGTAGGAGCTTGAAGCCCCCACGAGCTAAGATGGGCTTTCCTGCACTTGGCTGGATTCCTGGCCACACTGGGTGTGTGCATTTGTTGTATAGAGTTATTGTTCTCGACGAGACCTCCACTAATGACAGACAGTCAGAAGAAGAGATTAATTAGGTCTGGTCATAACAGTTACCATGATTAGCTAACACAAATAACATCCTTCTATGACAACTTTGTATCAGAACTATATGAACTACTAGTGAAGTAGGATAGTTTGAACAAGTGTATCTAAGCTACCTTATATAGAGATTCAACGCAAAAAATAAAGAGGAACTAATCCCAGAAGGGTCACAACTAGCTACTTAGAGAAGTCACTTAAAGACTAGGCTGGGACATGTACGGTAGAGAGAAGAAGATATGGCACCTGAAATATGGGAGAATAGGAGAGCAAAGAGCAGAAGAGTGACACAAGATCTCTGCATTGTTGCCATGGGTGCGGTAGAAGAGAAGCTTGCTTAACCCCAGATACTAGTACAGACTAAAGAGGCGAGCCACCCCTCCTGGTCAGTGGTCACTTTCAATCACAACGGTATGGATTTTATAAAGCAAAGTTGAGATGGGTAAAATTTAAAATTTTACTTGTAATTTTTAGCAAATGGGTGGGGGTGGTGGGACAGAGCAGATTAATTGAGTCCAGGGCAATTGTGAGTTTGCAAGAATATATTATCAGTAAAAGAGAAACACCGAACAAAACAAGCTTCTTTTTTCAAGGAATGCAATGCAATTCAATATTCATAAGCGGAAGATTCATTTGGGAAAGCGATGAAAGGACAATTGCACAGGTCTCAAGGACATGTCAGAGTGTGGGAAGGTGTTGTCTGACAAAACAGAGAAACCTCACATGCGGACGCCTCAGTGTCAGTGGACCTTCGTTCCTCCGTTACTTTGCTTTCCTTTCCTCTGTCGATGCTCTTTTCCATTTCCAATAACAAGTTACAACACTATCCAGCATGGATTTTTTTGTTAAATAATTTGTAACAAATTCATTATTCATACAAATTAAATTCAGCTTAGCTCGTAATTATATATTTTGATTCATAAGAAAAAAGTTGTTGCTTCCAACTTTTTATAAGTTGATTCGTCTTAGTTGTCTTATGGCTCAACTCAACTAACAGCAGTACGTATACAAACAAGTATGTCATTTGAAGAAGGAATGGTGTAGAGAGTAAGACGCACGCTCCTTCATGAGGCCTCGTGGTTGTCATTTCCAGGTAATTAATGTGTCTCACTGAAAAGCGTCCCAGTCCAGTCTATTACTCAGTCTTCCACGCTTTTACTTGAGGACGTGTCGTTCACGAACATTGCTTAAATGAAACCAGAGCAGTAAGTAACCACCGTAGTTCAAGATCAGAAATTGTCAAGAATTGATTACTGATTGAGTCTACACTGTACAATTTGGCGCTGCTAAGCATCCACGTGAATAAGAAAGTAATTAATATAAAAAAAAGCCTTTCAAAATGAGTGAAAGACCTAGGAGAATCTAATGGAATAGTTGTCGTCTAATGTACAGTGCAGATCTGGGAGAGAGGCACTGTGCTTAAATTATATACTTAAACACAGTTTGAGAGAGACAGGAAGAGACTTTAATCAACGCTAACGGACACAAACACGCTAATTGCACTCTGGGAAAAAAGGTAAAAGGTAAGTCCATCATCAGGTCATCTTTCTTTTGGGATTTAGAACATTGTAATAAGTTTAAGTGAAAATCTTATTCTTGGGTTTGAACTTTGAATTTTGAAATGTAATCATGGAAACTTACCGGAAATGTCTCAAGATTGTTGAGTTCTAAAGCTCAAGTCCCCACCGCCACCGTAGCTCCTAACTCTATGCTATGTTTTCCCAAAATTCTTGGACCAGATTGTTCGGTTATCCAATCAAATGTTATCTAAGGCCATCCCAACTTTCAACATACGATATTAACCCCCTAGGCTTACTTAAATTTAATATTTTAAAAATCGAACCGGACATCGAACCGGTAGAAGAAAAGGTTTAAAGTTTAGAGGTTCAACCGGTAGTGAACCGGTATATAATAAATAAGAAGTAAAACTTATAAGAATAAGTAAAAATAAAATCTTTTATTGAAATAAAAATACATCCATTTCTATTATTATATAATTAATTAATAATAAATAAATATGAGTATAATATAAATATTAAAATAACAATAAAAATCAAAATTGTATTTCTGAAGGAGGTTGTGTCTCATCATCGTCAAATGCTCCAAATTCTTTAACGTTATTTAAAGATTCGTAAACTACGCTTTCATATAAAGTATTTGCATCAATTTCTTCTACTGCATTAAAATAAATTACAAATTAGTAATGTATGAAATTATTCTCAATTGTAAACTTGTAATACACTA
>JANZLC010000006.1:21717504-21727854 GCA_026413385.1 Erythroxylum gracilipes
AGGATTTAAACTTTTGAATTTGATTTGTTTTATCTAGATATTAGCTAAGTTTGTTATTTCATTATCTATATATTTAGATCTTCATGTCAATGTAATTAGAACCAATCAATAAAATGTCTTTTGCATTCTCTCTTCCCTATTCTACTTTATTTTAGTTAGTTTCCATTCTAAAATTCCAACATGTTGTAGTAAATTAAGGATGATCAACAATGTAATTGACATCTTCGTCCATTTTTTTTTATGTAAATTCTAACTGATATAATGTCCCTTATACAGAGTTCGAGGCACACCAAAAAAATAAAAAGAAAACCTGCTCTTGAATTTCCTTTTTTTTCCATTTATGATGGTTTTTGAGATAACACCAGAAGATGCATCTTTTAGAGTAAGAAATGTGTGGCAGATTAATTAGTAGTCCAGTTTTGCAGTGTTAGTTCTCCAGTCGATTGTTAAAAAGTGATGTATGTTTGGACTCGAAAAGTAGAAATCTCCATCCAAATTAATCCAAGTAAAAAAGAAAAAATAAACATAAATATCTAATAAATTTACCTCTCTCTCTCTCTCTCTCTCTCTCTCTCTTTTTTCCTTCTTTTTAATGTCCAACAACTCTTTGAGAGCCTCTTTCATCTGCTAAAATCCTTGGAATTATGGTTAACTAGTGCTACCTGGCATCTATTTCACCTGTAGGGAGGTCACATCTAGAAACCATTTCTGTTTTACTCTGCCCAGTAACGGGCTTGTCTCTGACTATGCTCAGGAAAGAAAAAAGAAAAAACTATTTCGGAAGATAAGAAGTAAAAGAACTCTCTATACAAGATACCTATGTTAGAATAAGATGGATAGGGATGGAAGATTAAATTTTATTTATTTTGGTATTTCTATTATTGCATATATAAGTTGGTATTTGTTATCAAACTTGAATTTTCATTGTGTTCTAGCTTAACTCTATAGTGTAGTACATAAGACAAGAATAACTAGTTAAGATATGTTGATGACAGATAAAGAGAATGAGAGATATGGTATAATGACCTCATTATAATTATGGAGAGTAGATAGAGAGGGAGAGAGAGAGAGAGAGAGAGCTCAAAATGTAAGGGAAAAGGGTTTGGTGGGACGAAAGAGATCACATGATGAGTTTAACTATATGAAGGAAACTTCTGGTCCCCTCTGATGTGTACAATTGTCTAGCAGTCCTAGGTGTTGTCAATTTCTGGTGGCAGAGAGTCTGGTCTTTTGGTTCAGTCAAAATTCATCGCTCCGATCTCTTTGTACATTCCCCTCTCATTCCATTGTTTCCAAGCACCAATCTCTTCTGTCCATCTGCCAGCAATATTGATGATGAACAATACCAACAAAATAGCTCTTCCAATCCATTATTTATTTATTTTTTACTTGCTCCAATTCACTGTATGCTTCTTTATGATCTCTTCAAGCCACATTACAGTGATGATAGAGACTAATCCTTGAAGGATAAAAACAAAATTTTCAACACAAACAGCTAGCGAACCGTCCTTGGCAAAACGTTTTCAGATTAGTTGCTGCTTCTTGTTTTTCTTTTTGGGTAAATAAAATGAATTTTTTTATAAGGCAAAAGAGGAAGTTACAATAAAGTCTATTTTATATATATGATCTGTTGGATGAGTAAGAAGGCTTTAATAGACGATACAATCCTGCACCGAAAGCAATAAAGAAGAAAATTCTAACGTGGACACCAAAAAAACAAAGGCAATAGAAATAAGTCGCTTATGGGTTGATGACCTTTTTTTTTCCCATTACATGGCACAAGTCCAAAAGAATCTATAAAGATTCTAAGATTTAGTACATTTATATATGTATTATGCAATAAAATATTGTACTTTACTCAAAACAGAAGAAAAGAATATTATTGAGTCTTTTCTAATAGATTCTTACCATTTGATAATTGCAATAGAAGAATAATATTTCAGTGTAAACTTCAATTATTGCTTAATTTTGTTTGACCGTAGTGAACACAAATTCATATTTTAATCATTAAAAGATATTAAGAAATAACATATTTAGCGGATTATTAAATCATAAAAATTTCTTTAGTATCTTTATAGATTACATAAAACTTCTTTAAAAATAAAATCGTGGGGATGTTAATGCAATTAAACCTTATTTTTTATGGTACTATATCTTTTTGGTTGTCTACGAGGTATCTTAGGAGGATCCTACCTATGAGAAGGTTCTTTTAAGCTATTTACACTCAGACTAATCTCCACTTGAGCCAGGTAAGTCTCTTACAAGAGGCAAAATTCTGGTCACAAATTTTAAACAACTACATATATTAGGAGGTTTTAACCCATAACTTCACTTAAATCAGAAAAAATCCCTTACTAACTCACCTCAACCTTGGAATTATTATGGTACTATATCTTGTTATATATATATATATATATATATGTGTGTGTGAATGGAATCACTTGGCAGGTAAGTTATCCTCTAGTTACTGACGGGGCACTAAAGCAGAATTTGCAGATTATAGAATAGTAGAAGTTAAAGTCAAACTTACCCAGCCATTCCATTCAAGTACGTTCGTGATGCGTCATGAAGGACTCTGGCTATGATGTTGTGTCCTGGGTTATTAGAATGTCTAGTGGGTATTTGGCTGCACTTCATGACAGTAAGTACTTGGTAAAAAGGGGTAACAGGACATTCATGTTACATGTAGAACGATAGAAATATAAATCTCTCATGGTCTTAATACGAGCCTTTAGTAGTTAAAGAATAATGCTAATGATACTTTTAAGTCACAATATTTGGCCTTAAATACTACATCAGCATAAGGTCGTCATATTTCTGTAACATAAACATCTATTCTTTATTCCCATATTTGTCAGAAAGTATCTGGTTACAATCATGTAAAGTTAGCTTGATAAGGCATCTTTTAGACAAGCAATTTAGTACCTGCATTTGCACTTTAAGGGACAGATAAATTTGTTAAGCACATTGAGTCAGATATACATACATATAAAAATGTTTTTAAAAAAGTTTAAATTAAGCCATTAGTCAATGGATGGTTTTAATTAGATAAATTATAACGACATCAACAACAACATAGTAAAAATTTCACTGATACATGATATCTGAAAAGGTCCAATAATATGTAATGTTACCTCTAACTAGTAGAAAAGTTGTTTATACATGACCTATATTTTAAAAAAATGATAAAAATAAACAAGGTAAAGAAATCGTTACAAGATAAAGATAATAGTAATAATAATATAATAATACTATTGTCTGAATTACAAGCCTCGAACACATTGGAAGATATCGTTTAATATAACACTTATTGGGTAAAATTATTTGCTGAATTGATATCTTAGAAATGTACTCCTTACAGTTTAATGCCAAAAACTCTTTCTTTTCTTTTCTTTTTTACTTTATCTCTTAAATTTTCTATTACGACTAATCTTCACATATACTTTTTTTAATGGAGAAATCTATACCTGTTATCTTTTAGATGCGTAAATCTTTGAATTGACGCAATAGTTTATAAAATAAGTCAATCAAGTACTCCGCATTAAATAAGACCTATATGACAAGCTCAATCAAAAAAGCGTAGGTAAAAAAATTCGATTCTTCACACACACACACATATATATATATGGAATAAATATTTTGTAAATGCGTGATGGTAATTTACTAATATCTGGTTTTTACCTACGCTTTTCTGTCTCATAGCAAGTCAACTATGGTCTAATATTAAAGTTAAAACCAGAAATAGTGAGATATAAAATAGATGGGATTGATGACTCAGAAACAATAAGATATAATGGCTCAGAAATTGTTTTTCTTCCGCTTAGTTGATATCATAAATACTCACAAGCTATGGCTTGATTAGGATATATATATATATATAATTTTAGATCTCTTTTTGTTAACAAAAGAATATGGTATAAATAATTATTCAGGGAAACGACTAGCAGTTTTAATATAATTTTGGTCTTTCTATAAAACATTCATATTAAAAAAAATCTAAAAAAATACATCAAGCTCTTAGAATGTTACAATATCACGTTCACAGTATATACCAATCAATAATCAGTAGATGTTTAACTCTCATTCTTCTTTTATGAATGCTAATTTAGAAGTATCTTAAGAATCAATTTATACGTAACTGCAAATCAAATTCCTCAATAGCTCCCCTTTGTCTTCTAATTAATTTACAAGCAAACTGAAAGGAAATTCTTGAATATATGGGTCCAAATTAACTTCGCATAGCTTGTTTTAAATACTCCACAATGTTGAGGATCTATAGTTTGTGATGCCTAGTTAAATGGACGACAAAACTTTGTATAGAAAAGGGGGAGAAAACATTAAGAAGCAAAAACAGCCAGATATATGAGTATACAAGTTTTTGATTGTTTCTTTTGGTGGTTTCCCCTGTTTAAGGATGTTGTTTATGTTACCTCTTGTGTATTATTTGGCAGGGTGACAACTACAATTTTGTATTGTATGTATAGTGTGTATATGTACGAGAATTAGATTCATAAATATCTGGACTCTGAAGTAGGAGTATATATTAAGAGAAAGAAAAATTAAAAGAAGGAATAATGATGGAGATAGAGAGGAGAGAGGAAGGAGAGCATAGAGAGAATCTTTTAGGCTTGCATTTGACTTTTACTTTTTGCATTTGTTACTTGGAACAGTTTGAAAACTGTGAGCCCTAATTTCAAGCAAAAGTTAGCATGCATGAAAGAGAGAAAGAAAGCAACACATGACTATGGAAGAGAGATACTGGTGTCTGCTAGCTGCTGCTGCTAGTACACATAGGTCGTAGATATGGTTCAGCCAAGTTGCAGATCAAAAAAGGAGGTGTGAGATACAATGCTTATTGCCGAGCAAGAGACCATCATCTTTCAGATACGATACGAGCCCATGTCACCGCCTTCACTATGTTAAGCATTTAATTCCATCACCCCCATCTTTTTCTTCTACTTTTGTCTTTCCCTCTAGTCTTTATTAAAAACGCACATAAATTTACTTTTTATCTCTCTTACTTGTCCTTGCGCCCCAACCCTACATTATTATTGCTATCTCAGATTTCAGGATCAGCGTAAACATAAAACTTCTGCTAGTATATTTTACACACAAAAACTAAATTACGTTCAAGCTCTAAAGTCTAGACGTAACCTGTATAGGGAAAGACATGTCTAATGTCTTCAATAGCTAACAAAACTTTATAATAGAAAAAAATAAACAATTTTTAAAAATCAACTTAAAGAACTCTAATTTACAAAGTATAAGAATATAATTATCTTATTAATGGATTCATAATACTTTGCCGACTAAACAAACTTAATTATCTAGAAAAAAAACACATCTATTTTTGAATTAATATAAAATCCAAGTTTGAATATGCTTTAATTAACAATATTGAATTACAACTCACACAACATATTGGCTCTTTTTCTTTATGTTTCTTTTTTTAGTATTTTATAATTAACAATATTGAATTACAACTCACACAACATATTGGCTCTTTTTCTTTTTTTAGTATTGTATTATCATTTATACCATTAACTTTCTGGCTGATCTTTCCTCCTCATCTTAGAATTTGAAGTTGGTTTGAGTGTAATAATACCAGATGCAGCCATAAAATATGCTAAATTTGCCACCCAAGAACAAAAATACTCTCTAAACTAAATCCATTGTCACTTCAACATCAATGTCAATTCCAAAGAAAATTCCCGTTTTAGATCCCTAGTTTCAACATCAAACTTTCACATCTAGTTCTATTTTAGATCTCTTCGTTGGAGAACACAACTTACTTTCTCTTATTCACAAACAAACCACACGCATATTCAGTTGCCTAAACCTGTCAACATTAACCTTTTTGAAATTCTCTTAAATGTGGTTTCATTGATCCAACCAACATGGTCCATGTGCATTTTAAGGAAAATCCCATTCTTTCATATCCACAGTGGACCACTGCACCAATTCCGTGTAATTTAACACCAACTACACCAGATAAAAAAGATCCCAATTTCCAACAAGATACAAAATCCGGAGCCAACCCATCACCCTACATACAGAGCAATGAGTTCATATAATAAAGGAAAATGCCAACTAATTCTTCAATGGAAGGAACTCAAAAAACTGGTGAGGAGCCAAGTTGGCATTCATGGCTGCAGAAAGTGGCATCTCAGTCTCTTTCTCGTTACTGATGTCACTAAAATCATCAACGCAGCTGTGAAGAGGAAAGAGTTGAAGGGTTTGAGACTCATCACAACAACCATTTTCTTCATTGATTGCAGTACTGTTATTGAAGTGCATATAGCCATGCCCATATTCTCCGTAAGGTGCTATAAAGATGTTGAAGTCATTAGCCTTAATGAGGTTTTGGTCCATTGTTCTTATTGTTGGTGCTTGTGTTGTTGCTGCTGTGGTTGCCGTTGTAGTAATAGTAGTAGGAGTGGTTGTTGTCATACTAGTGGTAGTGTTTATGTGGTGGTGGGTGGTCAGATATGGACAAGGAAACTGCATCATCTGCCACGTGGCATTCCTTTCAATAAAGCTCTTCCTTTGCTGGGATTCTCCATCTAACTGGATCCGCCCCTCTGCTCTACATTCTGCAACTACTCCTGCTTTTGTTGCCCTTTGTATTGAAGCAGATTCCTGGAATTTATTAATCACCCATGCAAAGTAATCAATATGAATTGAATGCTCCTAATTTTCTTACACGTTAGGCCACTCTTCCTTTTGTGAAATGACTAGAGTAATCAACCAACTAGCTGGCTTTTACAAGCTCCTCTCTATTTTTTTGAGCTGTGTATTAACAGGGTTAGTCTTGCCTTTTCACTATAGCAGGTGCCTCTATTTTATTTCATGCGAATACATGGGGTGCCCATATAGCACAAATACTGAGCGCAGGACCCAAAGAGATCCAGCAAGTTTTACAAACAACCGACCCGACAGAAAGGAAGGAAAGCAGCTTTTAAACCCTTTTCATTTCCCAACAAATAAAGCTTTCGTAGCTTCTCCTCTCTTCCCTGCATGTATTAACTTTTTTATTTTTGCTTCATAACCTTAAAAAAGATTTGAACTTGGTAATCATAAGCTCGTTATCAAAGTTATCAAAGGTTAATTGTTTTTTTTACCGATATTTTTTGGGGATTACATTAAAAAAAAAAACATATATGGGAATCTGAGGTCGAAAAGGGAGGGGCCTTGGTCTATTGAGAAAGACAAAGAATGGACCTCTGCTAATGTACTGCAGTTGGTAGAGGGTGCCCAGTTCTTGGTCTGTTCACCTTCATAGCCTGTCCTACTTGCCCCTGTAGACAAAAAGAAAAACAAAAAGAATGCAACTTTACATTCCTAAAACAAACAAATGTAGCGCTTAAAAGCAATACATCAAACATGTCTAACTAACAACAAAATGGAATAATTGTAAAAAGCTACACATAACAAAACACCTTTCTCTTTTTCGAGGCGAAGATTTGGAATAAGTAAGCTACGGTACTAGAAAAAGGGTTTTGTTGCTTACCTAATTCTTTCCTTTCAATGATTTCAATATTTTCATTGCGTTGTTGCTGATCATCAGGACCAGATTCCATCTGACGGCGGCGTTTTTGCCTCTCTCTGGCTTTGTGATTTTGGAACCAGTAGAAAACATTCTTACCTTCAATTTTTCCGTATCTTCGAAGTTGCGCAGTGATGTGTTGAATCTCATCAGCTGATGGAGTTCTTATCCCTCGTCTGTATAATTCTTCAAGGGTTCTGAGCTGCTCTGGTGTTGGATTCCATCTCGAGCTCACGACCACTGGTTGTGTGTTATAGTCTTTTTTCCCTTGATCAGACACTGTTGCTGCAACATGAGTGACATCAAAAGCAAAATGCAATCCTGAGATAGGTTCATAGGAACTCAATCCTTAACAGGGAGATAAATAAGAAATATGCATACCCAGATGCTGATTTAGTGATAAGAAATCAGTGCCATGAAGACGGCCGACCCGAGGAGGGCTAGAACATGGAGTGTTGTTGGTAGAAGGCATTGGCCTTGGCATGAGAGGCCTGAGCTTCCTGCCATTGAAGTTATCAGACATGTTGAACTCGCCACCGTCGCTATAACCCATCATCCACATTTTGATACGTAATGATGTAGCTCTCTAGTTCTGACTATGACAGGAAAAGGATTTTGTTTGAGTTTGAGGTCTGAATGTAAAAGTGATGATATGAAAAGAGGACGAGCATAGGGTGTTAGAGCATGTAGCAGAAACGAATAATAAAACAAGAAAGAGAAGTAAAGGGAGGTTGTTTGAAAGATCTTGCAGTCTCTTTTTCAATCTATATCTCCTTTTACCTTGGAGGGAAATGTGAGATGAGGTGATAGAAGGAGCAGGAATGGAGAGCATGCAAGGGAATAGTATGGAGGTGGTTGAAAATGGCAAGTCCCTACCTTTATAACATAGGGTAATAGATGATGGTCATATATAGCATAAAACTGATGCTTAATAATAAAGGTGTTGGTAGCTGAGAGATGAAACAGTAGTAGCATTTGATTTGAGATTGAGATGGGGATGGATCATTCTACTGCAATGTAGATAGAGAAAGGGATAGATTACAGGGTGTATGTGTTGGTTTAGTAAGGAACAAGAAAAGCGAAGAGAGAGCAAAGACATGAGGTTGACTAGGCCAATTTTGAGAGAAGTAGTAGTAGTGGTAGCAGAGGACAAAAGTTAAAAAAAGTTGTGAGGGAGAAGCGTGGAATTCTGGGAGGAAGATATTGGGAGTAGCAAATGAAAAACGACGTGACGATCATGAGGCATATCATAAGCCTCATCACTCTCTTCTTTACCCTTCTCATTTATTTTTAGGCCTTCTCATGTCCGACTCGTGCCTTTCACACTTATTCTCAATCCGAACTGCCCCTCTCGTCCCTCTGCTCCCTTACCCTTTTCTTTGTCAACATTCCCTCTTTTTTTTTTTCCCTTTTTTTTCCCACCGATACGTGGGTTCCCGTACGGACACCCATATAGTATTATTTGCTCAGACACCCATGACCACGCTATATAATTCCTACTCTACCCTTGCCTTTTTGTTATAAATTATTTCCAATATGCCTCTTTCTTACAAGGTGCCATGTAAAGTACTCATGTGCTGGTATTGTCCTATTTTGCGTTATAGTATGTTGTATTTATATGTGTGTGAATGGTAGAAGGATGTTGTTACACTTTTACGTGCTATCACAGTTACTGTGTCACAATTTTGGAATCTACCGCTGCTCTTCCCAAATGCCTATCTACTTGTCCTCTCTTCCAATTCGTCTTCCCTCGTAGGGTCCTGGCCCAGAGGATCACAGGCACTACTTATTAGCCTGATCAGGTTATGGGGTCATCATGATGGAATGATTCAATTCTCTCTTCTTGGCCCCCCCATGGGTCCCTGTTTGATCTCCATTTCATTATTACTTCATTATTGCTACATACATGTTTCTATTACCACCACACTAGAACAGTGGCGTTCCGGGAATTACTAACTTAAGTAGTAGCTGATATTACCTCCACATTAATATACCAAGAGCTTTATATGAGTTTCGATATATGTTCACCTCTGCTTGATGAAATTTTGGTAGAATTAATAGTTTTCAAGTAGAAATGCTCTTTCTCTAAATTTTGCTTAAGTTTGTATTAGAGATGCTCTTTCTTAGTATTAATATAGACTTCTTTCCTTCGTCTTTTTCTTATATACTCCTAGGAGTCCAACTTGTACGATTATTGTGAAAACGCCTAAGATAAAGATGGATACCCACGACTGACATATTTAGTAAGCAGGATGAAAATTAGTCACACATGTTTATTCATTATGCCATGATACTTATAAGTACAAAAAAACTTCAAAGATGAGTACACAAATTCTAACTAATCTATCTGAAATTGATTTATTTCACTACAAGAAAATTTCCACTCATCGACGATGTGGTGCGACGGAACGGAGCCCGTCGTTGGCACCAGCATGGTCGGGATTTATGCCGACGGGTCACCGTCGGTAAAATCATTCGTTTTTGCCGACGAATCCGTCGGTGTATAATCTTGTGATCAACACCGATGGAACCGTCGGTGAAATCATTCGTTTTTGCCGACGGATTCGTCGGTGTATAATCTTGCTTGTTGCCGATGGATCGGTCGGTGTAAATCACCGACGCAACCGTCAGAGACGCCCAGGGGAATTGCGCTGACGGATTCATCGGTGAATGTCTTGTCGACGGATCCGTCGGTGATTACCGTTAAAACATTACCGACGGTATACAGGTAAATTAGGCAATTGATACATTTTGAAATTCTAAAGGCCTATTAGGTCGCTGACCTCACCTATGAATCTCTGTTA
>JANZLC010000006.1:21727954-21746007 GCA_026413385.1 Erythroxylum gracilipes
CATTCTACCCTTACTTATAAGCCTTGCAACTTAAATGCTTAAGTGATCTTCCCATAATGCCCCCTTATGCAACTTATAACTTTAGTTTTAATTTAATTCACCCATGTTACAAAATCCCATTAACACTAATATGCTACTTAGTTCCAACATACCTTAATCTATCAAAACCTCAAAAATTAATCTAATCATGCTTAATCAATTAAAGAAAAAAAATTAGGGGCCAACAGAATAAGCACTAAGACTTCTCAAAAGAGTTAATTATTGAACCAAAGAAAGGAAATAAAAAGAATGAGATGCTTCCAATGGATTAGAAATTCAAAAAGAATCATTTTTCAAATTATATCATAGGTAATGTTCGAAAAAAGGTAATTACTAGCTCATATAATAGATATTTGTCACATCTTATTTTTATCTATTAAGTTTAGTCTAAATCTTTAGAGATGAATGTTGGATTCACATTTAAAGTTAGAGATCATGTGCAAAATAGGGATATCGTATTAGAATTCATGGATTCATAACATCAATTATCCAATATTTTTAAATAAAACTTTAAGTGAGGGTAGATTTTGCATATTAAAAGAAAATTGGGTATGAATAGTAGAAACCCTATTTGATAAGTGAGTCTTTTAATGTTTTTAATTATCTTGATTTATTTCTTTATGATTTATTATGTGTTTAAAAGCTTTAGTTTGTATTTTACAACTAATCTTTAAGTTATTAAGACAAAATGGTGAACCAATATCTTAATGTGGTTGATTAGTATCCTAAAAATTCCATCATCCTTGCTTTCTAATAAGTTTCCTAGTTGTTTGGTCACTTGTTTAGTCAACCACTTAGTTATATTAGTTGCCTGACATCTTCTTGTAGTTAACCAATGTCCTCGCATCTAAGAATTTTTTTTCTCTTTCTAACAAGATTATTAAGAGACTAGTTAATTTTATTAGTAAACCAATAACCAATATTAGTCAACTGATTGAGCTCTTTAGAAATTAAATCTTTTAGTAAGTTGATAAAGGGTTTGGTTGATATTATTAATCAACCAACACAAGGTACTAGTTAATCAATAAATTCAAATGGTCAACTAATATTTCAACTTTAAAAGTAGAAACTTGTTCGTTCTTTCTCCCTCACTACTGCTTCCTCTCTCTATTTTCCTCCTCCTTAAACTAAAATAGATAAAAGGCTTTCTTTTTCTCTCTTTGGAAATCAACAAATAAGACTCCTCCTTCCAACACTCTTCTTTTCCTTAATTGATTTAAATCATCTTTCAAGAAGGGATACAACTTAGTTCTCTCACACGAAGCTCCACCATTCTCTAATGTATATCCTTCAATTCACTCAAGTTTATGTAGGGTAAACCTTAATCTCCTTATTTTGGGGCATAAATTCTTGAATTCCTCTTCAGATTTTTAATCAGTTAGTGTTATATGCATGCTTTTACCTCTATTATGCTTTCAATTTTGTGAAATGGCTCGCAAATTGAATCAAATTAGGCTTTGGGTGAATTTTTCACTTTTTTGCATATCCTTGGTTGTTTGTTTAAATTAAGGGTTACTTAGTGAATTAAAGGCTAGATTAAGGTTTTCCAATTCTCAATGGCATTTTATTATACCTAATTTTGTCTAAATTTAAGTTTTTGGCATTTTTATCTAATGAAATTTAGAAAATTTTGAAATTAATTGATTAGTTACATTTTTAATGAAAATTTTGAGTTACTATTTCAATTAGGACCATTTTTAGGTATTCATTCATTCAGTTTCATTGAATTTATTAATCTATAATCTAATTGAGTAATTTCAACTTAGGACCTTTTTAAAGAACTAGGGATTTTGTTTTAAGTTGTAGGCCACATTCATCAAATAAAGGCTATTACACTCTTTAATTTTGATTTCACGCCGTGCTTATACCTTTTTATAAATTTTTTTTTGCAATTATTGACATTGATTCTAATTAATTATGCATGTTTCACAATGTATCTTTTTTTGAAAATTAAATGTAATTCATTGACTATATTGAAACTATTTATAAACATTACTATGATATTTCTGCTAGGGAAATCAAAAGAATCTCCTTACAATGGAAAAATGCAAATAGCTAAGTTATAAGAACTAGCTTGTTTTCATACTATCTGACAATTGGTGAGTTACGTCTTTCACTATAAGAAGGTTGCATATGTTATTGAATATAAAATCAACAAGTTAGTATGTATTGGTTACCTCTTAGCGGTAAATTCTTCGATTCCTCTCGCACCATATGTGGTATAAAGTGAGTGAGAAAGTTGTTTTGAAGAGTAGATAATCCTATAACCATGAGCTAGACACTTGAATGAGTCAGGTGAGGGTAGGAGTCCAGTCGTATGAGGTAACAGAAGGTGCAAACTGATAGAGTATTTAGCTCTAAACTATAGTTGAGTAATTACAACTGAAAAAATGGTTTCTATCTTCTAGTAGCATCTTACATAAGTCACATGCTGGGTCAAACATGCATGCCATCTATCTTTTATGCTAAGGCAACTTTTAATTGCTAGTTAAACAAACATGGATTCTTTGAGGCTGATGCAATGTTGCCATAGAAGGGAGTACCAGGGAACTCGTGGAGATTCAACTTCGAGGCAGGTGTAGCATGACTTGTTAGTGAAGATACTAATAGAATGGGTTCCAAACAAGCATGTCCAAAGTGTTAGTACCAGGTAGACTAGGGAAGTATTGACAGAGGATATTAAACCCTCTAAAAGTATAATGTAGCACATTGTAACATTACTCAAAATAACTAGACCTACAATATAGTAGTGATGAGTCTATATTGATCCCACAGAGAGTATGTGTAAAGCTTTTGAGATGAAATCAATCAGTATTTAGGTTTTGGGGGGCGGGGGGTTTGTTGGTTTTCAAATAAGAAAAATAAAACTAAACTAAAATAATGAAAACAAATTAAAAAACATTCAAAAAAATGAAAATTGGTGAATACTTTATGGACTCGATTATCGGTTCAATCTTGGCCTACACACAATTAAAATTACTTCATTGAGTTGTTATTCTTATAGCTCTCCTAGCAATTATTAAACGTAGGTTAACAATAAGCTCTATTAACCACGTTTTCCCTTAGGCCATGTTTAATTAAGAATAGCTTGTTAATTATACCTAGTTATCAAACAACCTTGTAAGGCCCCAAATTATACCCTAGTTGGAATGTTACATGTTCATAAAAGTACATATATGATAGGTGTTAAAAATTGTGATATGGTTGAGAATTGCATATGACTTGAATTTTAGTTTAATGGATCATACTTAGTGATTTGGAATTAATTGATACCATTAGAGAATTGAGGTATTAAAATGACTTTTGGACTAGGACAATTATGAAGTGGCAAGACAAGTTGATACATGAAAATTGGAATGACTAAGCCTATAAGTTAGTGACATTTGGCATAGCTGATGCATTGAAATTTGGCAACATTGGTTGAGTGACAAGTGACCTAATTGAATTGTGACATTTGGCAGCCATACATGAAGGCATGTAGATGGTTTCATTGTGGCACAAGTAGCTTACCTTCATGTGTGACATGTGGCTTGATTAAATCAAGAACACCTAAAAAGTGATTTTTTCATAACATTGTTTAAATGTCATTATTGAGTTTATTGTAGTATTTATTAATAGTTATAAATGATTTTATGTTACATTTTGTAAATGTCTTTAATTAACTATTTATAACATTTTTTAACTGTTACAGATTAGCTTTTCACAACATTATTAAAGGGTTATAAACATGAATTTTGTAACATTTTAAAAATATTATAGATAAGTTTTCCATGACATTGATAGAACGTTGTTGTTGAGTTTATTATAGCATTTATTGATAACTACAAATGATTTTATATTATATTTTATAAATGTTATTAATTAGCTATTTGTAACATTTTTGAACTGTTATATATTCACTTTTATGAATTTTGTAACATTTTAAAAATATTATAAATAAGTTTTCCATGACATTGATAGAATGCTATTGTTTAGTTTATTATAGCATTGTTAAGAGGTTCTATTCCAGAAGATACTAAAGTGCAAGTGTTAATTCATAATAATAGCTAGTATTGGCCTTTCCACAGAAATAGAAGAATTGGAATGATTGTAGAACATTGGCCTACATATCTTCTAGACCAAGCCAAAGAGGATGCAATCCGATGGGAACTTCACAATTCTCATGTATTTACTGCTCAATCTTGCAAGCAATTGTTACTGGGTCCTATGGTTAGATTCCTTATTCATATTCATATATGGGTTTAGGTATATCACCAGCTCATTCTTTTATCTTATGGTTAGCTGCACTATACATATTGGGAACCAGATTTAGAATCAAATTTCAAATTCTTGATAGAATCAAATTTTAAATTCTTGACCCAAGTTGCCCTTTATGTTCTATAGTAAATGAAATGTTAGATCACATATACTTTGGGTTCTTTCATACAAAGCCAATTTGGAATGCATTTCTCAGCCTTTTCAACCTACATAACCAAAATCTTAGTTGGATAAACTATTTATCTTGGGTCAATGAGTTAAGTTGGACTAACAGGGAGGATCAAAAGGTCTTCAAGAGAGGCTTTGCCATGTTAGTGCATTATATATGGAGGATGAGGAATACTAAAATCTTTGGTAAAGCAGAAGAGTTTGCGGAGTATGGATGGCTATAATTTTACCTTAAACCATGGTTACTACTGATCAACAACGCAGTTTAAATCATATTAAGGTGCATCTGCAATTATAGGAGATGCTACTTTTGAAGTTTATGTTATTGTAGTTACTTATTTTATTTAATAGTTTTTCCCCGTAGAGTTGTAACTTTGAACATACTGTAATTTCCATCTTTTTTGAATTAACTCATTACTTACTTTTCAAAAAAAAAAAAATCTTATCACTATTCAATCAAATACTTAATCCTTTAATTAATTTGATTTGAAGAGTAGCAGATAAATTTTATTTTAATTAAATGAAGATGTTATCTTTATAATGAACAGAAGTAACGTAAAAAAAGGAGCCTCCAAAGGACTAACCATTATTAATTTTTATCGTCTCATTGGAAACGTGTACAGTAGACAAGCCTTTACGACTTGGTATTAACAAGATAATATCATATTCTTTCGTTATATATCTTCACCGCCACTTCTGATACAATTTATGCATTCGATAGTATCTAATTGACTCATAAAAATTTAAGTTCCTCTTCAGATCTAAAACATGTCTATTATTTTGTAATGTTTGCTATATCATGTTGGTCATTTTGTTTGAACCTCGTCATTCTTGAATTGCTTAACGGTTTTACCATTTACTAGATAAGCTTTTTCTAAAATTCTTTGCAACTTTATTTTTTTACTGGCTAAGCTTTCTCTGTAACGTAATTATGTAACAACTCTTTATATAAAATGGCGTGAAACGATATAAGCTAAATCCGGAATTCATGACTTAAGGACTATCCACACTGACAATTAATACTATCATCACTGACTATATATTCACTTACGTACCCATCATTCTAGTGTTGATTCTTTATCTTCTTAGTTGATGCCATACTCTAGTTTCCTAGGTGATATTTTCCATTGCAATTCCAACAAATGATTATGGCATCAAACTCTTTCCCCTTAACTTCGATTTCAAATGGCCCGATTGTGCCTAGCTAATTTCATCTTACAATTAACATCTTGGACAAAGTAGAGCTGAAAATTCATCTGACTCTCTTTTGTGAAGAATAAACTCTTAAAGTACTATCTAACTTTAGCTTTTTATTATCACTATACCATTAATGTTGTCGACCAATAGTTTTGATAGGGATCATAATTAACAAAATCAACACCTTCACTTCATAATTAAACATGATTTTTCCTATGACCCCGATTGGGTTATAAATTCATTAAAATCACTAGTTTATTCAACTTTTATTTTCCCCCTTTCTCACAGTAAGGTATTGGCACATCATGTGTAACTTTTGTTTGCAACACAACTTTTATCAAATTTATTGATGTTTTCACATTTGTGTTATTAAAAGAAGTATTTAATACAAAAGCCAACTGAATCACGTAAAAAAGAATATATAACACACATAGCTTTTATTTAAATTTTAATTAGTAGTTTAAATGTATAAAACGTGAAAATTCATTTTAAATTTTTTTAATTTTAAGTGAAAATCATAAGTCGTTGAGGACGAGGAATAAAGTTTCCAGGTCAAAGGACAACAAAGTATAAGACAAATAATAAGAAGCAAATTAGTAAACAACAAAGGTAATGACAAAGAAACTACAACAATACTTCAGCGAAAGGAGCTTATTTAACTTGCATAAAAACTCTTTTTGGTCATGAGTCTTCCGGAAGGCCAATTTCTATTCTTCTAATTGGAAACAAAAAGGAGGTCCAAATCTGTCATCATTTCACATTAAAAAAAAAGAGAGAGAGAGAGAGAGAGAAAGGAAGAGCCATGCCTAGTGGTACCGTCTTTTACACTATTTTGGCCTTCTCTTTTTTTTTTTTTAACATTTGCTTGCAGACTCAGGTGAACTAAATATTTACGTAAATAAAAGGATCACACTGCCAATTTATACACGTAGCATGATAAATAAAAACGTAACAATTAGGTAAAACCCTGTTAAGCCGGCAATGCCCAAAATGAAAATAACATCTACAAATGGCAAATGTTCACACTAGTGATAGATCCTGCCACTAATGGACAAACAAGTCACACATCATTACAAGTCGGGCATCCCTCAACCGTCGGATCAGAAGGCCAACTCCATTCCAAAAACCCTATTCTGCAATTATTACTAAATTCCTTACAACCTCATCTATAAATATCTACCAGGAAGCCACACTCTAGGAGGAGAAGACTAAAGAAAGAAAACTTAATTGGAACAGCATGCGTGAAATTCTTCACATTCAAGGAGGGCAATGTGGGAACCAAATTGGATCCAAGTTCTGGGAGGTGGTCTGTGAGGAGCATGGGATTGATCCTACTGGCAGGTATGGTGGAAATTCTGAGACACAGCTTGAGAGAGTGAATGTTTATTACAACGAGGCCAGTAATGGTCGGTATGTGCCGCGGGCCGTTCTTATGGACCTTGAGCCTGGTACCATGGATAGTGTTAGAACCGGACCTTATGGACAGATTTTCCGGCCTGACAACTTCGTTTTCGGGCAGTCAGGAGCTGGGAACAATTGGGCCAAGGGCCACTACACCGAGGGAGCTGAGCTTATTGATTCAGTCCTTGATGTTGTGAGGAAGGAGGTTGAGAATTGCGACTGCTTGCAAGGTTTGTTGCATAACTTTCATGTCTAAAATTGGATTTCTTGAGTGAGAGAGAGGACTCAGTATCTGGTCCTCTGGTTTTCTGGCATGCAGGATTCCAAGTATGTCATTCCCTTGGAGGTGGAACTGGGTCTGGAATGGGAACACTTCTCATATCAAAGATAAGAGAAGAGTACCCAGATCGTATGATGCTCACTTTCTCTGTTTTTCCATCACCAAAGGTGTCTGACACAGTTGTGGAGCCTTACAATGCAACCCTGTCTGTTCATCAGCTGGTGGAGAATGCTGATGAATGTATGGTTCTTGACAATGAAGCTCTCTATGATATCTGCTTCAGAACTCTCAAGCTTACTACCCCAAGCTGTAAGTTCCATTAAACCTCACTATACCATTTAAATGTCTAAATAAAATTCTCATTTGATTACTAACTGCTACTCTCATTTCCTCAGTTGGAGACTTGAATCATCTTATTTCAGAAACAATGAGTGGTGTAACCTGCTGCTTACGTTTTCCTGGTCAACTGAACTCAGACCTCAGAAAGCTAGCAGTGAACTTGATCCCATTCCCAAGGCTTCACTTTTTCATGGTGGGATTTGCCCCATTGACATCAAGAGGATCGCAGCAATACCGTGCACTAACTGTCCCTGAACTGACTCAACAAATGTGGGATGCCAAGAACATGATGTGTGCAGCTGACCCTCGTCATGGTCGTTACTTGACAGCATCAGCCATGTTCAGGGGCAAAATGAGCACAAAAGAAGTGGATGAGCAGATGATGAATGTCCAGAACAAAAACTCTTCCTACTTTGTCGAATGGATACCCAACAATGTCAAATCCAGTGTTTGCGATATCCCACCAAAAGGGTTGCCAATGGCTTCAACATTCGTGGGGAATTCGACTTCTATACAGGAGATGTTCAGGAGGGTTAGTGAGCAATTCACCGCCATGTTTAGGAGAAAAGCTTTCCTGCATTGGTACACAGGAGAGGGAATGGATGAAATGGAGTTCACAGAAGCTGAGAGCAACATGAATGATCTTGTTGCTGAGTACCAACAATACCAGGACGCAACAGCTGACGATGGGATAGAGTACGAGGACGATGATGGTGGAGTCGACAATTGAAGGTGTCTCCCAAGTTTGCTGCTTCGTATGTTACTTTGCAGCGATATCTCTCTATGACATTAATTAGTTGAAGTCAAATGTTGATTCTCTTTAGTTACTTAAGCAACAGTTTATGGTTTTCTTCATCTAAGAAATCTTAATTTCTGTTCGTGTTGCTCTTCTTAACTAAATTATTCTCTGTAAGAGGTAAACTGCTTGCATCAGTTGACTAGTTTGAAAATAGGCATGAGCCTCAAATCCATTCTGGAAAAAGTTTTAAAGTAAAAACTTAACTATGGATTTTATTATAAGTTCTTGAACGAATACCATTTTAAAAAATAAGAAATAAAATTTAATTATAATATTTATTTCTGAAATATTTGTAAAAGAATAATATTAGTGCCAAATTATTGATTTAAATAATAAAATAAAATTTGAAAAATAAGAAAAGAAAAATGAGTCTTAGAGATTGATAAGAGAGCTAGAACACTTGGTAACGTCTCCAAACTTCTTTGACTGAAAGTCGAATATTAAAAATTAATTACTGACTTTTATAGTTTTATGCACTAAGGCTGAATTAATTTGTGCTAAACCTGAAACATCAAAAACTTATTTGAAGCACACGGTTAGGAAGATCAACCTACGAATGTTGAATTGAATTTCTGGTTTTGGTTTTGTAGCGGAATAAACTCTTTATTGCTGTTCTAAGTTAGTCTGTAAATGTATGCGTTAGCTGGTTAAAATGCTCCTTCCTACATCAGCTTGGTGGGTAAATATGTATACGCTGGTTGTTGTGGTTGTTGGTCATAAGGATCAATTTTTGTAGTGCTCCGTGTGTCGATAGGAAAGGCTATCCCTTTGGGTATTGTAAAGAGAGTTGCTTCTTAGGCAAACTCTTGATGTACATAAATCTTATTGATTTATTTATCTTACTGATTTACCGTATAAAAATTAGGCTAAAAAGTATGAGCTATCCTGTTATTTAAATAATTTTTTAAAATATCTTTTTAATTTGCAAATTTTTTTAAATAAGTCTTATATTTTGTTTTGTTCAAAAGACTGGCAAAGAAGTATACGTGGCATTAACAATACACATGAGTAATTATATATTGCTAAGATGTCGCTTAATCCATTAACTCAATTCTAACCTAATTATTTTAAATTTTTTAAAAATAAAAATCCAATCTTCAATTAATTTATTTTTCCCATTATAACAAATATCACTTTGGGCTATGTTTTCTTTTGCTACAACTTTAAATTCATAGCTAAAAATAACCTTTTTGACTTGGAAATTTGAAAATCATAGTTAAAGCTAACTTTTTGGCACATTCCCGAGAGTGGTGAGCAGATGCAATTCTGTTATTTACTTATTTTTTACCTATCTCCTACTATAGAGCAATTTATAAGATTACATCCAAGATCTTAGCTCACATATTTTGAAAGGTTCTGTAAAACTATAATAATCCTACACAAGGTGTTTACATACATGGGAGGATTATTAGTGACAACATTTTGCTACTGCAGAAGCTAGTGAGAACTTATTTCAAGGAAAAAAAGTAGTATGAATTGCCTCCTTAATGTTGATCTAAAGAAAGCATATGACAGTGTGGATTAGAACTTCACAATAAACATTAACTTCATCATAAACATTCTCTATGCTATAGAATTCCCTAAAACCTTCACTCATGGATTTCACAATGCATAACTAATCCCTCCTTTAAGATTCTTGCCAATGGTTAGCCTTGCAAATCTATCAAAAGTTGCAAAACAATTCTACAAAGCGATTTTATTTCACCTTATCCATTTGCTACAGTAATGGAAGTTCTCAACAGAACTCTCAAAATGGTTGCGAAGAGAATAAAGAATTTCAAATTTCAGTTAAGATGCACAAAATTGCAGATTATAAACCCAACTTTGCTAATGATCTCATTCTTCTCTCCAATGCTGATTACAATTCTGTTTCTTATGAAAGCTCTAAAAGTACCCAACAAGCTTTCTAGATTAGAAATCAACTACATTTAAAGTGGTGTCTATCTTCTAAAAATGTCATAAGATAAGAACAAAGTGTGAGAGCTTTTACTAGTTTCCAATTATAGATCCTCCTTATGCTATATCTTGTCATTCCTATCTCAATTTTTAGTCTCTTCTTAAGGGACTTCAGCCTCTTGATTGACAAAATCACTAGCAAAATTTCAAATTGGCATTCTAGAACTCTTTCTATTATTAATAGAGCTCAGCTTATTTCTTCTATTTTTAACTCTATTAATGTGGTTTGGGCCACTCATATTGAATTTCCCACCAAGATCATCAAATCCATTAATAAGATAAGCATCAAATTTCTATGGTAAGGAAAGGATGAGTCTTTCAGAAGAGCTAGAATGCATTGGAAGGATGTATGTTACCAAAAGACAAAGGACGCCTTAGTATTATTTCTTTTAAAATGATGAATATTGTTATGATTTCCAAAAGATTATAGAGGCTTATGACTAATAAATAATCTTTATGATGCAAATGGATTCATGATATCTACATCAAAAATAGGACCATTGCTTAAATTTTAACCCATCTTTAACATCAACCTTGAAAACCATTTTAAAAAAGAGAGAGTTGTTTAGAAATGACTATGTTTTTCTCAATGGAAATGGAAAGACAACTAGCTTTTGGTTTGATAATTGGCTTTCTGTTGGACCTTTGCTCAACTTACAAGAGGCGGAGACTCCCAAACCTTTAATTAAGTAGGACATTACAGTAGCTGAAGCCTTATCTAATAAATAAATTTTTAGACAAAGTTCTATTCCAAGATCACTTCGTTAAGAAATTATCCAAACATGCTTTCATAATGAAAAGGATGGCATCATTTAGAAGCACACTAGAACTAGTATGTTTACTAATCAACCTTGTAGGATGGCTCTTTAAAATCATCTTAGCATGATTCCTTGGACCAAAATTGTTTGGTTTAAGTACCTACATCCTTAAGCTTCCCTTATATTATGATTGGCTATATAAGACAAGCTACCAACAGTTAATAGGCTGGTAAAGTATCTCGACATTCCCAACTGATGTATACGTTGTAAAAAGGTTGAGGAAAGCAGTAAGCATTTATTTTTTGATGTGAATTTATCACAACTATATAGAGACCACTATTACATAAATGTTATATTTACAATGCTCTAGATGATTGGAATTCCATTAAAGCCTAGTGCATCACTATTAAAAATCCTGATATCACAATCAAGTGGTGCTACTGTTTGGTTTTTTCATTCCTTGTTAAAGTTATATCTGATGAAAGGAATGTTCTCATTTTTCAAGATAGAAGCCTAACCAAGGAACAATTCAATAACAAGATACTTCAACATATCAAATGTTATATCAACTTGTACAAATCCAAATTTCACAATATTGTCTATTGTAGCATGATGTGGAATGTGTAGTTTGTAATTTTTCCCAACTTCTAGGAGTTCTGAACTTGGTCATATACTAAAGATGTTCTCATCTTTGGAGACACATGTGCAACTTTTTTTAACTCAGTTTGTACATTTTGATTGACTTCAATGGCTTAATTCATTACTTGTTTCTTAAAAATCATTTGTGAGAATATTTTAGGTACCTTGATGGGAATTAATGGTAAATCAAATGGCACAATTAAGGCTATATTAGACTTAAAAGGCATGAATATAAGAAAAGATTTGTATTTGAAAAGGAGAAATGATGGATCATATATGATTCCACCTGTATGTTACACTGTGTCTGAAAAGGAGAAACAAACATTTAGTCAATTTCTTAAATCAGTTAAGTTTCCTGATGGGTATGCCTTTAATATAGCTCATTGTGTCAATTCTAATAATGAGGGAAAAGTTTCCTGATGGGTATGCCTTTAATATAGCTCATTGTGTCAATTCTAATAATGAGGGAAAAGTTTCCAAGTTGAAAAGTCATGATTTTCATGTACTTCTGCAACAATTACTTCTTTTTGGAATACAAGGTTGCTTGCTAAAGGATGTCTCTGTAATTTTGACAAAATTGGGTGACTTTTTCTTAAGCAATTATGTTGTAAGACATAAAAATTAGAAGAACATGAGAAAATGGAAAAATAAATAACTTTGATTCTATGGAATCTTGAACTAGTTTTCCTACCATCATTCTTCAATGTTATGCTGCATTTGGTAAGTCACTTACCATATGAGGGAAAACTTTGTAGATCAATTTTGATAGATGTTCCTAATTAAAAGGTAATTTGTATTCATTTATATATTTTTTATTTTATGATATTATTTTAGTAATAAATGCTAAAGTTTTATACTTTTTTAGGTTTTTAGGCTCTCTTAGGCGCAACGTGCTCAATAAAGCTCGACTTAAACGCTCTATTGCAGAGGCTTATATATCGAATGAATGCTTGAAATTTCGTTCTATGTACTTAAATGACATGGAGACACAATTTAAATGAGAAGAACATAACTTTGATTTTGATCAAGATGGTGGCTTGTTAGTTTTCTCCCAAAAAGTAAGACCATTTAGAACAGGAAATATGTGAAGTTAACTATAGGCGAACTTGAAATTGGCCATTGGTACATTTTGAATAACTATGAGGAATTTAATTTTTATGGAGTATGTATATTACTTCTCATTCATTATTTCATATTAAAATTTATCATTCAACCTCTATTTTCTTACATCAATTTACTTTTTAAATAAAGAGCACATAAGTGAGATTAGAAGCAAAGGTGAGGTTAACATTGAAGAAAGGCATAAAATAAGTTTATCGTCATGGTTTCGGACATGAGTAAGTTATTCAAATACTAGTATGAAAAAATGAATATTATAGGTGAGATTATAACATTAACTTTTAGTTAATTTTTTCTACAAATGATATGATTATATAATTGTAAATTTCCATGAGCAACTAATAGGTATAAATTATACCATGTCTTGCTAGATATTTTAGTGTGTTTTAAAGTGTTTCTTAGATGAATATTATGTATATAGGCTTATAATTATGTTATTGTTAACCTTTTAAAGTGAAGACAAATTTTTTGTCGTGAATGGCCCCAGTTACTAACCTTCTTCATTCAGCCTCCATCTTCTTCATCCTTTTATTTCCTTCTTTCCAATACTCACAAACACATCAAACACTTCTGGAAACATAAAATTAAGATCCAATTCTTGCTCTAAACCAATCAAATAAATAACACCACGTATTTTTTAGATTTTCTTTAACGTTAACCTAATCTTTTGACGCGAAGACAAACACGTATCATGAATGTTCCCCGATTACTCAACTAGGTCATGTTATTTATTTAACTAGGTTGGAATGTCATTCTAGCCTTTTGATATGCTTGGTTGAGTGTCATTCTAGATTTTTGACACAAAGAAAAGCATTTTATCGTGAATGCCCCTAGTTATTAAGCTATATCACAACTCTCAACTAGCTACTAGCTCTATTTTTAACTTAATTTTCTTAAAAAGGGACTGTATAATAGTTATTTTACTTAATACAAAAGCTATAGTAACATTATATCTTTTGCATGCAAGCCTCATATATGTGGGAAAAAATATACAGGTTGCATTGTTAATGGAGTTATATTTCACATAAAAGAGCACGACAGTCACCTTAGAAGCAGCCAAAATTGTAGAGTTATTACAGAGGAACAACATAAGGATGATTTTATTAACTTCTATAGTGTTATCTCTGAAAAAATTAAGTTACATTACATTAAGCACAAAAAGGTTGTTCTATTTAAGTGAAAATGGTTTAATCTTATTGACAAAGTGATTAATATAAAAGTGAATGGCAATATTAATAGCATCAATGTTAGTAACATATGGAATGAAAATGAATCATTTATACCTGTAAGTTAAGTGAAGCAAGTATGTTATCTCAATAACACTATATTTGGAAGCAATTGGAAAGTTGTGCAAAATTTTGAACACCAAAATCTTTTATATTTTTGTGAAAGGGAAAATGGTCCAATGGGTGAAGATGATGATGAAGTATATCAAGAGATTGAATTGTAGCTAAATAATCTAGCTCTTGAAATTAACGATGAGGATATATCATCATTCCATAAGAGATATGTTGATCCTAATTTACTAGAAGCAATCGAAGTATAAGACAATCTTGGTGTAAAAAAGGATGAAGACTATATTAAGGGTGAATTATATGAAAATTATGATACTTTCTTTGAATACAATAACAATGAAAAGTTGAATCATAATGTAATTAATAATGATGATTTTGAAGATCTTGATTATGATGATTGAAGTTATCATGAAAGTGCTCTTTTTATAGTGTTATTGTAATGTTAGAAACTGATAAGTGTATAATTAACCATATTCATACCCCATAGTTGATTTATTTTTTCTTGATATTTTATACTTTTATTGTATATTTAATATTAATTTGCTCCAAGTGTGTTTATAGGTTATAATTGTCTTCACAGACTTAAAAGAGAAGAATTCAGATGAAAAATCAATAAGAGATAAAAAGGAGATTTAGAATTTTTCTTCATTTTCTATTTGTTTTTCTTTCTACTTATGTTTGAATTCATTTTCTATCATGTGTAACTAAATTTCTTTAGTGTCTAGGTAAGATGAACCCTATGTTTATGCTTTAACATGTTTTAATTCTTTTATTTAATGCAATTGTTTTGATTGATCTATTGTAATTCGATTACGTGTTTAATATATGTTCTAATAGATCCGGATTATTATTTCATAATCTGATTTCATAAAATAGAGATTGAGAAATTCTTGTATGATTAGATCTACCATAATTAGATATATAGGATGACATAAATCCTCTAGATTGGGGTCAAACCTTATAGTAGAATTCACAATTTGGTTAAACAATCCTATAAACTTTAACCTGACAAATTTGGTTGATAACTTAGGATAAGTTGCTATTAGACTCAAGAGAGCTACTAGCATACCATAGGAATTTCCACATTCCAATAATTAATAAAAAAATTGCATGATAAAGATCAACTAGTTAAGGTTTTTTAAGGGACTCAAAACCTAAACATTACTTCTCAATATAGGTAATTCCCTAAGTGATTTCTTATTTCTTTGTTCAATATTGCTAATTAATTTATTTTATTTGCTTAAGTTGTATTTTCTTTGATTAAAACAAAACAAAATTGAAGACTAGATAATAGGACAATGGTAATTACTAGTAATCATCATCTTTATAGGATCAACCCATACTTACTGATACTATTGGGCCCCGTTTTCGAAGCCCAACAATCGATCCGGAGTCAAAAAGCATGAGCGGGTTTCCTTGTAGGGTTATTTCAACTAACCCTCACTTGCTTTGAATCAATCTTTTCAAACTCAAAACAAAATGTTTATAAATTTTTTGTAGAGGTATAAAAACGTGTTAGGAGTCCAACGCTTCACAAATCACTTCATTTGGAGGTCGGATGAAGAAGTTATGGCCAAAAGAATCCAACGTGTTTATGTTCTTACTCACGTTGTACATGTCTTGGCACGATTGCCATAACATTCTCTACAGATGTTGGATTGATTTTGTTTTTGAACGGTTTGAAAGAGAACTTCTAGATCTACAACTTTCATGAAGAACTTGAAGCGAGATTCGGCCTCTAAAAAGATCAAAAATGGAACAGAAGATGACAACACAAACAAAGACGGTCAAACTAAGAAGGTCAACTAAGACGGTCAAACTAAGACGGAGATGATGTCATACTAAGACGAAGTTGGCCAAACTAAGACGAAGATGACATCATACTAAAACGAAGATGACATCATACTAAGACAAAGCAAAACTAAGACGAAGATGACGTCATACTAAGACGAAGATGACGTCATACTAACACGAAGTTAGCCAAACTAAGACGAAGATGATGTCATACTAAGACGAAGATGACGTCATACTAAGACAAAGCAAAACTAAGACAAAGATGACGTCATACTAAGACGAAGATGAAATCATACTAAGACAAAGCAAAACTAAGATGAAGATGACGTCATACTAAGACAAAGTAAAGCTAGGACGAAGATGACGTCATACTAAGATAAAGCAAAACTAAGACGAAGATGACATCATACTAAGACAAAGCAAAACTAAGACGAAGATGATGTCATACTAAGACAAAGATGACGTAATACTAAGACAAAGATGAATTCATACTAAGACGAAGATGGCGTCATACTAGGGTAAAGCAAAACTAAGACTGAAGCAATAAAAAGGCCATAACTTTCACTACGAATATCAGATTGAGGTTATTATTAGACGTTTTAAAGAAGACTTCTATACCTACAACTTTCATGAAGACATCAAAAACAAATTTTGCTTCTAAAATGGTTAAAATTTCCAATCAATGCAGCTGTCCGAAAGTTCACCCTATGCAGCAACACAAACTTCAAATGATCATAACTTTCCATTACGATATCCAAAACTTACAAACTTTGTATTATTGGAAAGTTGGAAAGATCCTCTACTTCCAAGTAGACAATTTCTACCAATTCTACCAAGATCATTCCAGATTTTTCCCCCGAAGCTTGAACACTAATTTTTCCCTTATAAAAGACCTAAAGTATGAAATGCAATGTAAAACTTGAAAAATAAAATAAGAAAAAGTAATCATATTTCCTTAACAAAACCAAACACAATTTGAACTTAGCTTTAATAACAATCAACATGCTCATCAGTATCTTAATACAAATACAGATGAATGCTCCATGTTTGATGTGCTTATAAAGCTAGCCAAAGGGGATCAAACTAACTTAGTTACAAGAGTTCCTAATATCTTGGAGTTTGCCCAAAAGCCTTGGAAGGATTACTTATCTTCTTGATCTGCACCTGAGGAGGGAATAATGGGGGTGAGCTACACAGCTCAACGACTAATATATATATAGCCATCGGTAATTAGCACAAATTCAAGCATATGTATGTATATATATATATATATATACGGGTAGGAGAAGACCCCGACTCGATATTCTTAAAAAAAGAAAATAGAGAAATCAGAACCAAGTCAAGATGATATTGATTAACCCCTTCTTCTTGCGCCAAAGATCTTACCATTTTCGAAGGAACTGGATTTATATCTCCTTTCCATTTCCATTCAAGAGTTTCTCTAGCAGAATGTGAGAGATTACCCTTTGATTTACCAGAAGCAGAAGAAGAATTAGTAGCAGGTTATCAAACCGAATATTCAGGTATCAAATTTGGTTTATTTTATATTGCTTCTTATTTAAACTTATTAGTTTCTTCATTATTTGTAACAGTTCTTTACATGGGCGGTTGGAATATTTCTATTCCGTACATTGAGCTTTTTGAAATAAATAAAGAGAAAATAAGTGGCGTTTTTGAAACAACAATTGGTATCTTTATTACGTTGATTAAAACATATTTGTTCTTGTTCATTCCTATCACAACAAGATGGACTTTACCTAGACTACGAATGGACCAACTATTAAATCTCGGATGGAAATTTCTTTTACCTATTTCTCTCGGTAATTTATTATTAACAACCTCTTCTGAACTCTTTTCACTATAAATAAATAAAAAATAAGGGACTACTTTTATATATTCATGGCTTGTCTCAACCAAGAGAAAGAACCAAATATAAAATTTTTCATAACTATTTACGATATGTTCCCCATGCTAACTGGTCTCATGAAGTATGGTCAACAAACTATACGAGC
>JANZLC010000006.1:21758690-21788770 GCA_026413385.1 Erythroxylum gracilipes
CACTCCACCAACTTGACCACCCCTAGGGGGCCACAATAAAAAACATGTCAATATATTATATATGAAACATATTGTTCATTATCATAGATTAAAAACATAACATGTCACAATATTATTTAAAACATAGCAAATAACATTTGGCTACATTATGAAAAATGTAGCAAATAATATTCGGCTACTTTATGAAAAATCTAGCTAATACTATATAGCTATAAAGAGAAAAATATAGCTAAAAATTATTTGTTACATTTTATTTTCATTGTCATCCATTTAGCACCAAAATTTTTTCACCAACATTCAATTTGTGCTACGTTTTTCTAATGCTTTAGCTACAATTTTTTTTAGCTAATACTTTTTATTTACGATTCTAGAGACATCGCCTACAATTTTTAGCTACAAAGAATTGGTAGCGTTTTGTGTGACAAAACTAAAATGTCACAAGTAACTATAATTGATGTTTTTAGAACAATTAGCTACGTTTTCTCAGTAGTCAATTGCCTACTTTGTTGTAGTGTTCATAAACAATATTCTTTTCAGATAAACCTTTCTCGCTTTCATACACATTATGTTCTTTCTAGAAAATATTAACAAAATATGTAAGTGAATCATTTGAAGAAATTTCTCATCTCATATGAAAATAAGTCATATGTATAACTCATTTATAGAATTTCATAATCAAAAACCCTTTTTTTTAATCATATATGATATTTTAGTTTCGATTTGGGTTTTTCCATAAGATGGCCTTTTTATATCTGCAAATCATTTATGGGAATATCTTACAACTTTGAAGATAATGATATTAATAAACTAACTACCATTAGTTTTCATTCTTGTTTTCCTTTTTTCTCACTCTTTTTTGTTTTTAGAACTTGTCTTATCGTTCAATATAGTGGAGAAACTAAAGTCACAAAAATCATTACTTCTTATTTTATATATAGAGAAAAGATCATTAGGCTTTAAGCACCTTAAATCTAGGTATTCTAATACTAACCTACAACTTAAATCTAAAATTCAATCTTTGTTTTCCTAGTGAACCTTTATTAGTATTTTTATGGTTAACCTACATGTGCAAAATTTTTTAATGAAATCTCCCACGTTGAGTTTATTTATAACTTTTATTTTCTTTTTTTATCAAAGTTTTATCTCATGTTTGAATTCTTTTATGTTGGTTTGTGCTCTACAATAATCAATTAGTTATAGTTTAGTGACATAATCATTTAAACATTTTTTTATCTTATACATATTCATATGTCTGTGATAAATTTCAAGGATAAACGTATATTGCAAACAAAATTTATGATGAGATCATAATTATGATATTCATATGGCATTAATGTATTATCCCTAAGTTATTCCTAGTCATTGTTTTATTAAGATTGGATATTAATAGAACATAAAAGGATTAACACACATTATATTTTCTTTATGAAGGAAGTAGTTTATCTTATAAACTATAGTATGAAGAAACTTAAATAAACATATGGGTGCTTATTAAAGAACTTCATTAAACTGAGAATTCATTTGAAACATTACTTGTATTTCTATGAAAATTCTCATTATGATAATTATATAAGTGATCCTTTAACTTTAGATCACCAAAGTATCTCATATAAGAATTATATGGAGATACTTGTATGATCAATATAGGATTCATCACCCTAAAGTGATTAAGAAGAATGTTCCATTGTTTTCTATTAGTATTGATTCAAGAAATCCTTGGCTAAGGTAGAATGACACTTTTAAAATAATTTGTAAATTTCATTAATAGAATCAATAACTAATGATTGAGAACTAACATAATTGGACTCAAATAAAGTAGACATTAATTTTATGTTCCATGTATAATCCAAACATTATGTGAAAAATGATTGAATTATATGATAAAATTATACGTGAAAAGGTTAGTTAAAACCATCTATGATATTCTTAAATATTTAGGTAGTTATGATACACCAATCTTGATTTATGGAATAAATTATTTAATTAGAGAATTGAAGATAAATTAGAGTTTAATTTATCTAATCTAATAGAATTTAAGGTTATAATTTATATCTATTGCTAACATATTTATAACCTAATGGGTTACACAAAGAACAAGTTGAAGAGAGAAAACGTGTTTCAATCAAGTTGGACTTAAATATAAAGTTTGAGAAACTTTGGGAATAAATCAGACATATTTAATAAATAAAGATCAATATGAGATATTAGATTTTATTGAGGTATAATTGATATATAATTAGTTCAAAACTTATTATAAATAGGCTTAGGTTGTAAAGGAGCTAGCATTTCTTGTCCAACCTTCTATATAATAGAGTAGAGTTTTCTCAATAAATTCTATAAATATCATTAGAGGCTAAATACTTATGTAGCCATAGTAGTTGAGATCAACCAATTTAAGAAATAATTTGTGGGAAATGATTAAAAAAAAGGATCAAGCTTCAAAATAAAGTAAAAATTATGATTTTTATTATATTTTATATATTAATCATGTTATAGAATTTTAAGTGATCTTAACTTTTGGGAAATCAAACAAAAAGATTTTGTAATTATTCCACTACGCACGGGATCAAATTCTACCCTCATTTTTAATAGTAATATTAGAGCCAACTTTAATTCTATAACTCAATTTAAATTGTTTAATTGTTATCAATATTTTAGAAAGTGAATCAACTTAGCCGGTTTAATAGTGAAAATCTTAAATTAACCAATTTTTTAGTTCAATTTTTAATTTTTAGATTTGATTTAGTTTAATAATTTTTGTTATTAAAATTTGATTACTTTATTAATCAATCAGCCAATTTTTGTAAACCAATCAGTTTTTATAAGCCAAAATAAACTAGTTAATTTTCATTTAATAGTCTTCTTTTCAATTAAACTTTAAATTTTTTGATGAGTAAGGACAATCTTTTTCAATCATTTTTTAAATTCTTCAATTTTATTCAATCTTTAATCAGTTTGTGACAGTTTAATATCAATTGAATCTTTTAACCTTAAACCTCATGCTTTACTCATTTAACTTCCAGTTTGGTTTCTAAAACATTGATTATTATCCATCTTGAATTTTGCAATTTAAATAGTAATAATAAGTTACATACTGTAACCTAAGATTAATTTAATTTAATTTATAAAAAGTTCATAAACATGCCCTAAAAAACCCTAAGCAAAAATTAAATTAGATTCAATTTAATTTTTGAAAAGTTCATAATAATATGGTCAACCAAACTCTTTACAAATTCATTAAGGAGAATTTGAATATCTTCATGAAATTTGAAATCTTTTAACAACCTTTCTGTAAACCCTAAAACTAAATTTAAATAAGAAGTTTGGATGAATATACAAGAATGAATGTGGTCATCCAATCAGATTTGATCTAATTACTAAATGAAAAGTTCAATTTCTGGTAATTATCTTAGTCTGGGTTATGAAATTGAAGGGCTATTAAATGGTTGAGTTTTGGAGTCACCAATTGTAATAGCTGGATTCCAAAACTTACTGAGGGTTAGAATGTTAGACTTTTGAGTCATATCATTTTAGAATTTATGAGGTGCATTTTATTCACATGCATAACATGAGCATATACACACATGAATGTTGATATAGAAAACATTGCAAAGATTGTATGTGCACTCAATTGACATATTTCGGGGGTATGAAAGGTTTAAAATGATGATTTGATTGTGTATTGCTTATGTCTTAAATTTTGGTTTGATGGATTATAATAAGCAATTTTGAGTTAATTGTTACAATTGGAAAATTGATGAATTAAAATGTACATTTAGTCTAGGAAAAATGTCAAGTGGCAAGACAAGTTGACACATGAAAAATTAGGATGACTAAGCCTATAAATTGAGTGACTTTTGGCATAGAAAATTAAGTGAAAAATGGCAGTAGTAATTGAGTGACAAATGGCCTAAGATATTGGTGACATTTGGCAACCACAGAAGAAGATATGTAGCTTACTCCATTTGTACGACATGTGTCCTTATAAAACAAAGAAACCTTACACCAAATGGCTTAAGGAAATGTAGAGTCATGTTTCTCTCTAGTTGTTTCATCTGCATGCTTTCTTCTCCTCCTCCCTCTCACAACCAAAACACACACATAACCCTCACAACTTTGAAATTTTGCTTTAATTCTATTCATTGTCACTCCAAAATCTATGCAAGATCCTGCACAAAGATAGCTATAATCTGTTATCATCTCTTTGCCCTTGCTGAAATCATTCTACTCCCATCTTTTTTTTGGAATTGTGTTTGCATGCATGGAAGGCTAAGTTAGCTTGATAATTGAGGAGGTATTTGAGTTGATCAAGAAGGTAAAATACTAATCTCTTGTGATATAAAATATAGAACTTGATGATGACTGAATTAGGGATTGATTGATTGAAGTATTGGTGTTAAATGTGTGCTGGAAAATGATACATTAATGGTAGTTTCTGTTCTGTTTAGCATGCATGAAAAAAATAGTTTATAAGCTGTTAAATGAATGATTTTGAGCTGGAAATTGAGATGAAACTGATGAGGAATTGAGGTATAATTAAGGTATAATTGAGGTATAATTAGTGGACTATTATGAAGGTGTTTTGAATTTGATATGAGAGAGTTTTCTTTTGAATCTGGAAAAAAAAATGGGGATGTTAGTTATGTGTAAGAATGATTGTTCGTAACATAAATGAATAGAATTTAGAGAGCTTTAATGCAACCAAGATGGAAGCTATATTAACAAGAATTGAAGTAGCTTTTGAGAGTATTAATTCTGAAAAAATTGAAGTGTTAATGGTGATCCTAAGTAGATGAAATTCGTGGAGAATAGAAGGAAATTGGATAGTGCATAATCGGGACACTCCTACGATCGTGGCCAAAGCTTTTAAATGATATTTTCAGTTTTTCGAATTTGTTGAACCAAATGAGAATAAGTCACTCTACATTGGTGTATTTGGACTTGATTAAGGCTTGAAATGAACCTAAATTGTTGCTTGATTAATTGGTTAAGGTTTCGATAAGTTTAGGTTGTTAATTGATGTCATTACTTAAGGAATGGATTGTCTTGATATTAATGTATTTAAATCTGAAAATTTTGAGTTATTAAAGGAATAAAGGTGTTCTTATGAATGCAAATATTATCCAAAGTATATGAGTAAGGGGTATTAGGTATGAATGAATGAGAATTTGTAAATTGTGTGAATTTATATTGCTAGAAAAGGTTGATGCATGTATGATTGATGAATTTAAAGTAATCAAACTTACTTAAGGTATAAACCTAAATGCAAAGTGGTAATATAGAAGTTATAATAATTGAACGGTCAAGATTTGTGATTAAGAATACATACTCGAAAAGGTCAATTGAGCATGCATTGAACATGACACATATACATGTGCTTGATTGTATATGCATATGATTGAACAAATTAGGGATTATGAACTATGTTTGTATTGCTTGACTATAGATGCACAAGTTGATCTCCAACATCTAGACATTGTCGGATCATCAAAGCAATAGCTATTCTGGAGCATACTGTGAGTTAACTTAAATGTATAAACTCAATTATATGTGCTTCTGTTGAATTGTATGTGTAATAAGGAATGTGTGAACAATTGAATGATGAAAGCTAGACTTAGATTCGAAGAATTTGATATATGGCATGAGCACATTGAATGAAATGTACTGAAAGCATGAAATGTGAATTGATGCATCTCATTTCATTGAAATGCATGATCAGATAAAGGAGTTGTGACTGGAGTAGCCAATATGTGGAAACAAGCTTAAAGCTCAGGATTATGCACAAAGAGCCACAGGCTCAGATAAAAATAAGCCCTATATCCACAACGGATACATAACAATATATGAAATGAGCCTGGTATTCACAACGGATAGGGGACAATAAATTGGGTTGATAGGCACTCGGTCACAACAAAGCAAAATAAAAAAGAAATCACAAGTCCATTTGCATAAACAATTATACATGTATTATATGAATGATTGTGATGAAAGTATTGAATTGTTCTGAAATGATGATATGCAATGTTGGTATACAATACTTGTTGGAATATAACAAAATGTGATGTGGTATTCGATACTGGATTTTGTAATATACTTACTGAATTGAGTTATGTAATTTATTTTGGTATTTTAACTTGAGTGAGCACATCGATAATGGTTAACACACTGAGTTCGCAAACTCATCAAAATTGCAACATTGATTTTTAGGTTCAAGGGAGATCTAGCTTCTAAAGCGATCTAATAGAATTCTAGTACTGTTATTTCGGGGATAAGAATGGCTCAAACGTCTGGTTAGCTGATACCTGTGAAGTGTAGATAGAAGTCTTTTGTATTAGCATTCCATGTTATGACACAAATTGTCTACAGTGTGTAATTTTTGTACTGTATGATGTACTGGGATTGAGTTCAAAAAAATTTGTATGTTCTACTTGAATTTGGAATGTTAATGACATATATGACTTATTATAATTGTGAAGGAAATAAGTATTTCGAATTCTTAAGTTATATGATGCCTCAGAATGTATTAATGTGGTTGTTCTATTGTACCATTTCCGTAGAGTATATTCTCGACTATCCGTAGATATGTTCAGGCATATGCATTATAGGTATGGTATGTTACACCAATTGTTTTCTTCTTATGATTTTTTGGAGTTTTGATGAATGCATTGTTGTAAAAGAATTGTTGAATGTGATTAATTAATTGCATTGGTGTTTAAAGATAGTATATGAGGCAGTAAGGACTGGCTTGTGAAACAAGCATCTGGCTTTAGCATACTTTCTTTTTTTTTTTTGGTCCCCATTTTTAGGTGACCATTTGATCTCACCATCAGCGCCAATGGGAGCACCACTCACCAATAAACCACCCCTTAAAATCAGACCACCAAAAGCTCTGTACACACTGTCTAAAGCTTTTAGCCTTCCTCCCACGTGCTAATGCTTCAAGATGCATTCAATAACACCATCACTTGTGGCCAAGTTCTCTAGTATTGACTCCTTCCTATCAATGTTTCTAAAGGTTTTGTTCTTTGTATTGCCTGTGTTTTCAGCCAAATTTATGCTCTTCTTACTACTACTCCTTCAGCTCTATGGTGTTTTTGAGTTCAACATTTAATTTGTCACTAATTATTAATTTATCCTTTTTGTGGTTATTGGGTTTTGGGTTTGTGTGAATGTCATAAAAATCTAGTGCTATGTTGGTACTACTTTTGTTCCATCTTGATTTGTTTATCCTTGCCATTGTTTGTGGTTATTAGTTATTCTTGTTACTAGACGTTTCATTTGAGGTTGTCATAAAATCTCTTAGCTTATCATGTTGCTTAGTTTTAAATGGGCTCAGAGTTATTGAGTGGATTAAGTATTATTGGTGATTTTTGGTCCCTCACACTTGCTTTCTTCATAAATTTCTCCATCTAGTATGGGTTTACTATCCATATTAGTTCAACTCTTTTTGTTTATAATTTTCAATATTTTGTTTGTCTTATTTTAATTATTGGATACTAGATTTTAGCATTCTATAGAATCCTAATTGCTAGCAATGGTTAATTAAATCCTTGATTTGTTTGCATTCGTGTATAATTGTGATTTTCATACCCATTTATTGTGATGCCCTCTTATGATTTTATTAATAATCCCTGTTTCCTCTCTCGAATTATATTGGATTTGTTTAGGGTCTTATGGGACTTGTCTTCTTTAGCTTATGATGGGTATTTGGATAGGAGTGGTGGCTTTGACTACCCATAATAATGCAAGGGCTAATCCTTTGGTAATTTTTGGGTCTAAGAGAAAAGAAGATGTTAACATATTACAAATAGGTCCTTAGAACATTAGGACCCTTATAGGGAAGTCCTTGGAATTAGTAGAGATTTATACAAATATAAGATTCATATGGTGTTAATCCAAGAGAGATAGTGAATGGGGCTAAAGTGAAAGAGATTAATGGGTTCAAACTTTAGTACCTAGGGTGTCCGAGATGACAAAATAGTGTAGGTATCTTGGTTATTAAGGAACTTATAAATCATATTGTGGGGGTAATACACCTCAAGTAAGTTTGGATAAACAACTTAAATGTCAATTATGGGAAGAGCTAGATGAGGTGATTTAGTAGATGAGGAAGTTATTCTAGGAGGAGACTTTAATGGTAATATAGAGGCAACCTTGAATAGGTATCCATATACTAATAGGGTTTTTAGGGTACAAAGATAGGACTGAAAGTAAGACTGCTTTGTTGGATCTTGAGGTTGCATTTGAGTTAATGATAGCAAATTATTTTTTAAAGAAAAACAAGGAGAACCTAGTGACTTTTGAGAGCAAAATCATGAAAATTCAAATTGACTACTTTCTCGTAAGATAGAGCGATCAATTTTGGTGAAAGGATTGTAAGGTGATACCAAATGGTTTCTTGTCAACTCAGCATAAATTGCTATTTTTGGATCTTATAATTAGTGGATGGAGGAATAAGATAAGTCCTAAGAGGTATACCAGAGTCAGATGGTGGAATCTGAAAAAGGACACATTCAAACAACTTAAGGATAAAGTAATATATGGAGATGAATGAGAATTAGAAGGAGATGGTAACCAGATATGGGAGAGAGTAGCAACTCTTTTGAAGAATACAACTAAAGAGATCTTGGGGGTTTCTAAAGGGCCTAGAGGTAGTAAAATAGTCTTGGTGGTGGAATTAAGATGTACAACAAAAGGTTAAGATCAAGAAGTGTACCTATACAGCTCTATTGGATAACATCACAAAGGTAGAGAGCGTAGCTAATAGAGAAAGGTATATACCAGCAAAGAAAGAGGCGAATAAGACGATCTTAGTAGTTAAAAGCAACGTTTATAAGAAATCGTACCAAAGACTAGAGAATAAATATAAAAAAAGAAGACATTTTTAAGTTGCTGAGAGCTAGGGAATAAAAAATAAGAGACTTATGTCAAGTTCGTTGTATAAGAGAAGACATGTGCTCATGGCTAAAAATGACATCAAGAAAAGAAGGCAGAGGTACTTTTATAGCCTTTTTAATAAAGGCATAGAGGACAACATCTCTTTTGGTGATCTTAACACATCCGAGAGGTTTTGTAACTTAACTCGTTATAGACAGATTATAAGGGAAGAAATTAAAAAAGCTTTGAAGGAGATGAAGATTGTAAGGAAATTAGGGCTGAATGTGATACCCATAGAGGTGTGGAAGAGCCTAGGCTAGAGGGTCTTACTTAGCCAGCCAAGCTTTTTAATGTGATTCTTCAGTCCTCCAAAATACTAGATGAGTGGAGACTTAGTATGGTAATTCCTCTATATAAGAACAAACGCAAAATAGTAACAACTTTAAAGGCATCAAACTACTTAGTCACATCATGACGTTGTGGGAGAAGGTAATTGAAAAGAGAGTGAGAAAGGATAATCCTATCTCAGAAAACCCATTTGGCTTCATATTATAAAGGTCCATGACTAAAGCTTTACATCTCTTTAAAAGATTAATGGAATATTACAAAGAAAGGAAAAGTAATCTACAAATTGTTTTTATTGATTTAGAGAAGGCATATGACATAGAACCTAGGGAAATTATGTGGAGGTGTTTAGAGGTTAAGCGAGTTCTTATGATATATATACGGGTTATTAGGGATATGTATGAAGGGGTGAAGACTAGAGTAAGGATGATAGGAGAAGATATATAAAATTTTTCTATCAATATTGGGCTACACCAATGCTCCTCACTTAGCCCTTTTTTGTTTGCAATACTGATGGATGACCTCACCAAGAATATTCAAAGGGATGTGCCTTGGTATACGTTATTTGCTGTCGGTATTATCTTAGTGGATGAGATAAAAGACGATGTCAATGTCAAGCTAGGATGTTGGAGGGATACGTTAGAGTCAAAAGGCTTTAAATTGAGCAGGACTAAGACTAAGTACTTAGAGTGTAACGTTTAGGGCTATAAGGTGGCTTCTAATGTAAAGGTAAAGATTGGTTCAAAAGTTATACCACTAAAAGAGTTTTTTAAGTACCTAGGGTCTATAGTCCACCAAATCATATCATTGTGGCTTAAATGGAGAAGTGCATCAGGAGTTCTATGTGACAAGAAGATGCAACTAAAGCTCAAAGGTAAATTCTATTATTTAGCGATTAGGCCAGTCATCTTATACAGGGCAGAGTGTTGGTTTATCAAATAAATGCATAATTATAAGCTAATGATGGCGGATATATGTAATCGTATTAAAAGAGATAGAATGTATTGGGAAGACACAAATTAAAGGTGGCTAGTATTAATGAAAAACTAAAAGAGATAAGAATTCCATGGTTCAGACATGTTAAAAGGAGACACCATGATTCCACAGTGAGAAGATGCAACAAAGTAGTACTTAGAGACTATAAGAGGAAAAAAATGAAGACCAAAGAAGACCTAGGGGGAAGTGGTCAAGAATGATATAGCTATGCTAGAACTTATCGAGGACATGACCCGTAATAGAAAACTTTTTCATACTAGGATATGGATAAAGGATATCATAAGGTCATTATTGTTCTCTTAGGTCTTTTAAACATTTTCCTTTGAGTCTTTCATTTTATAGCTAGTCTTAACATTTTAATTACCTAATACTTCCCTTTTAGTTATTTAGCCTAAAAAATTTCTTACTTAGTCTAATTACTTTCTTGGAATGGCTGCTCTGATTTATTCTTGTACTTGTCCTTTTTTCTAGTTTTTGTATTTATTTACTTATTTTATCTTTACCTTGTGTTATATATACTATATTATGCATTGCATTAAATTTTTATACTTTTATTTATACATATTTATTTATATTTTTATCATAATTATTTTACATTACATTTGGGTCTATCGAAAACATCATCTCCATTAGGTAGGAGTAAGGCTGCATACTGTTGCGCTTCCCTAAACCCTGCATTTCAATGAGACTCTCACTAAGTGTTAGTGTTGTTGTTGTTGAGGCATTGAAGGGCAACAAGCACAACTATTTGCTGGCAAAAATGAGATTTGTCTGTAATGGTGAGGAAGTAACCCTTTACAGGTGCAATTGATCGGTGATAAAGAACTGTTAGTGGCATAGGCAGGTACTTGACAGGTGGTTGGTGTTACATTGAAAGAGAAGACAAATGGCGATGAGTTAAAGGTTGAATGCAGTGCTGACTATTGAAAGAGGGTTGCAATAGTCTTTCATTTAGGGTTTGGTTTAGGCTTTCCTGACATGATGAAGAAGGAATTGTTTGGTTATAAGAATAAAATTATTCTAATGTTGGAATTGGGGTGCCTGGTAATTAAGATAGGTTATTCTAGGGTTATAATAAGATATCTCATAGCTAGGATAAAGAATATTTGGCAACTAAGATAGTGTATCCTAAAGTTAGAATAAGAGTTATTTGGGTATTGAAATAATTTATTTTTAACCTAGACTAGGCTTGTTTGGCTTTTAGATTAGGAGTATTCCAATTCTAGAATAGCCCATAATCAAACATAATTTTAAAGAATTTTAAATTTAAAAATAAATTCCACAATTATATTAATTATTTTTAATGTGATTATGATTAATAATTAAATTGATTCCTAATTAAAGTTTAAAAATTTTCTAAAATAAAATTTTAGAACTAATTAATCAGATTATTTAAATTTAAGAAAAATATTTTCTTAAGTAATTAAGAAAGATGTTTCTTAATTCAATTTATTTATTTCAATTTGGTTGTAATAAATTAAATTATAATCATATTTTTATTTTTATTTAGAGAATTATTTTATTTATTTGGAAATTATTTCCTTATTTACGAATAATAATTTCTTGATTTGTTAAAAATGTATTTTTCTTGATTAAATTTGATAAAGTACTTTTATTTATTAATTGAGAAAATAAGCTTTCTTTAATATTTTAAAAATAGTTTTTAAAATTATTAGGAAAGATTTTCTTATAAATTAAGAAAAAAATTTATTTAATTTTGAAATTAGTTACCTTTAATATAAGAAAAGAGTTTTTTGATTAAAGAAAATTAATTTCTAACTAAATTAGGGATAGTTTTCCAATTTGATTAGAATGTCTTGCTTATAAAATTTTGAAAAGGGAGTTTTTAATTATAATAAGCAAGAAGCATAATTTATTGAAAAATATTTTCAATTAATTTTTGTTAAAGGAGTTAAGATAGTTGGAAATAATTTTCAATTAAATTTGAAAATTTGTTTTAATATAAAATTAAATTTCTATTTGAAATAGGAATTTAATTCATTTAGGAATCAATGAGTTTAATCTAACTTAATTATCCAAGGAGTTAGAAATATTATTTTAGATTATAAAGTTCAATAACTAGAATTAAACAAGACTTGATATTCATGTTTTAATATATTTGATGTATTATGCATGTATAATTGCATGTTTTATATGTATAATAATATTATATGCAATTTTGTATTTGGTGAAGTACATGCTAAGAATGTAATTATTTCCTGTTATTTTTTAATAATAAACTAGAGTTTTATTTACTGTAAAGCTTGTTGAGTGACTCAAGACCCCTATAACCCAAATGTATATTATCTCAAATTAAGAGGCTATACTTAACTAATTTTATATGATTTGGATAAGTGACTCATGATCATACAAATTTTGAGGCAAGGTTACGAATAAGATATGTTTTGAGAAGAGTTATCACCTAATAGATCTAGACATTATATAATATATGAATGATGAGATCGTTATCTACCTAATTTAATTTTAGTTGGTTTGTTGAGTGACTTAAGATCAACTAAATTTAAATAGGATCCTAGCCCACGAGAGAGATTACTGATTAGACTAATTTTTTCTAATAGTAGTGAGGGCCATTATTTCAAATAAAATAGTGAGTTACCAAAAATATATGATCAAAGTCCTAATTTTATTTAGTAACTATGGCATATAACTAATACTTGCTTTTCTTACATTTATATTTTGTTCTGAATAAAAATTACCTTTGGTTAGTATAGTTGATGCCAAGTTAATAAACCAAATATCTTAGATATAGATCAAGTTTGAGAAGAGTTCTTAAATATAGAGAAGTTGTAAATCAATTATATAATTTTATTATTAATTTCTATTAAGGATTTGATGACAAACTTTTAAAGATATTATAATATTAGCATTGTGCAAGATTTTCTTTCTAAGTTGTCTATTGTTCAAGGTGAGGAGGAACATAGTGATAGCACTATAAAGAAAGAACAAATAGCCTATTTAGAGGCTAATGAACCTATATCGAGGAAGAAAGAGTTTAAAAAGATCGACAAAGCAAAAAGTAGAGGCTAAAACCCTCAATTAAAGAACCATCAAAGTTGGAGTTGACAAAGCTACCTAATCACTTAGAATACTCATTCCTGGAGAATAATTCAAAACTTCTAGTGATTATTGCATCAACTTTAAAGTTAAATTTTAAAAAAGCTATTAAATGTTCTTAAAGAGAATAAGAGGTCATTGTTTGGAAGATTTCTAATATTAGAGGAATTAACCCTTCCTTTTGCACTCAAAATATTCTGATGGAGGTGGATCTAAAGTCATATGTATAGACCTAAAGAAGGGTTAATCCTAATATAAAGGAAGTGGTAAAGGCAGAGGTAAGGGTTAATTCTAATATAAAGGAAATGGTAAAGGCAGAGGTAATTAAGCTCCTAGATGTTGGTGTGATTTATCCTACTTTTGACAATTCTTAGGTGACTCCTATACAGGTTGTACCAAAGAAAGGAGGAATGAATGTAGTACCTAATGAAACAAATGAATTGATTCCCATGGGAACCATCACTGGCTAGAGAGTATGCATCAATTATAAGAAGCTAAATGATGCTACTTGGAAAGACCATTTTATTTGCCTTTCGTGGATCAAATATTGAAACATCTAGCTAGACATGGATTTATTATTTCTTGCATAGACTTTCAAGTTACTTCCAAATCCTTATTGCCTCGAAAAATGAGGAGAAAACAATTCGTGTGTCCTTATAGTATGTTCACTTACAAGAGAATGCCTTTTAGGTTGTGCAATGTAAAGGGTACATTTTCAAGGTGCATGATGGTCATTTTTGATGAATTAGTGGAGGATATAATTAAGGTACTTATGAATGATTTTGTTTTCTGTTTTTGGTGATTCTTTTGATTTATGCCTCTATAATTTAGAAGGAGTATTAGAGAGGTGTGAGGAAACAAACCTTGTGTTAAAATGAGAAAATTGTCATTTTATGGTTCAAAAGGACATAGCTTTTGGCTATAAAATTTCTTACCAAGGTATTAAGGTAAACAAAGCCAAAATTGAAACTATAGATAAGCAACCACCCTCTACTTCAATTAAGGTTATTAGAAGTTTTTTAGGGCATGCTGAATTTTATAGAAGGTTTATTCAGGATTTCTTTAAAATGTCTAGGCCTTTAACCAAGTTGTTGGAAAAAGATGCGCCTTTTTAATTTTACTCAAGATTGTTTAAATACCTTTAAAATGCTCAAGGAAAAGATAATGAATGTTGTGATTATGGTTACACCAGATTGGAATCTACCTTTTAAGCTAATGTGTGGTGCAAGAAATTTTATAGTAGGTGTAGTACTTGGACAATGAAAGGAAATGAATTTTTATCTAATTTGCTATGCTAGCAAGAATTTGACAAATGCTTAGGAGAATTATACTACAATAGAGAAAGAATTACTATAAGTGGCTTTTACATTTGACAAATTTATACCTAATTTGGTCTTGTCTAAAGTTGTTGTTTATAATAACTATTCTACATTAAGATACTACCTAAATAAGCTAGATGATAAGCCTAGATTAATTAGATGGATTTTTTATTACAAGAGTTTAGAGATTAAGGATAAGAAAGGAGTTGAAAACCTTGAATCAAACCATTTTTCTCACCTTAAAAACATAAATTTAAAGGACTGTATGAAGAAGACATTGATGATTCATTCCCAAAAGAGTGCCTTTATAATTTGGAAGAGGCACGTTGATTTTGAAACCACTCGGTTTTTAGATATTACAAACTATTTAGTGCACAAAATCTTATGGAAAGTTTATTCCTATCAACAAAGTAAAAATTCTTTACTAATTTGCAAGACTACTTTGAAGAACATCCATATTTGTTTCATGTCTGTGTAGAAAAAATAGTGAGAAGATGTGTACCTCCCTCTATGGGTAAAAGATCCTAGGACATTCCCATGTTGGACCTATCGGAGGGCACCATAGTGTAAATACAATTGCAGAAAAAATTCTTGGGTCAGGTCTTTATTGGACTTCAATTTTTCATGATACCCAAACGTATATAGCTTTATATGATAGATGCCAATAAATAGTTAATACCTCTCATCAAGATATGCCTTAAGATTTCTTTTTCTTTTTTGTGAAGTATTTAATATTTGAGGCATTGATTTCATAGGTATGTCTCTAGCTTCATTTGGTTAATAGATAAATCTTAATGGTTGTTAAGTATATTTCTAAATGAGTTAAAGCTCATGCTTTACCTACAAATGATACTACGATTGTTGTAAAATTTATGAAAATTTTGTTTTCATGCTTTGGTATACATAGAGAAATTATTAGGAATATGAGCACACATTTTTCAAATGAACAATTTGAAAATGTGTATAAAAAGTATGGAATCACATATAAAATTACAACTTGATATCACTCTCGATCTAGTGGCCAAGATGAGGTAGCTAATAAGGACTTAAAATTAATTCTAGAAAAGATTATAGAACACTAGAGGAAATATTGGTCAGTTAAGTTAGATGGTGTTTTATAGGCCTATAGAACGACGTACAAGACACCGGTTGGCATTACACCTTACAGGCTTGTCTATCGGAATGCATATCACTTGCCTATAGAGTTAGAACATAAGGCATATTGAGCCATTACGCATATGGATTTTGATTTTCAAAAATTACATGTGAGAAGAGGAAGTTTTAAGTTAATGAATTGGAAGAATGGAAATTGATGGCCTATAAAAACTACAAAAATGTGCAAGGAAAGGATCAAGAAATATCATGACAGAAGGATTAAACAATCCAAGAAATTTAAGAAGGGATATCGAGTGCTTTTGTATAATTCCCACCTAATATTATTCCCAGGTAAACTTAAATTAAGATGGTCTGGACCCTTTATTATGGAGAAGGTATTGCCATATATTGAAATCGAGGTAAGTCATCCACATAAAGGTAATTTCAAAGAGAATGTCCATCATTTAAAACTATATCTTAAAGTTGAACTTGATAGTAGCATGGAGGAGCTTAATCTAACCATGTCACCTTAATCATGTATGAATACATCTAGCTAAGGATGTTAAACAAGCGTTATTTAGTAGGCAACCCAAGAATTAGGATAGTTTTTATTAATTCGATTCTTTTATTTTAATTACTTTTGAGTTTAGTTTTTTAATGTTTTTATGATAAGTTTATGAGCATCCTTATTGATTTTACATTTTTTGTGTTTTTTCTATGCTTTATTTCATTTGCTAGAAGTTATATGAAAAAATTTTAAAATTTCCAGGAAATTAGTTGTGTACACGTTCATATGTCCACTATAATATTGATGTTTTCTATTTAACATAGGTCCATTGATTTACACAGTCAATAGACACCCTTATGTCTTTATCTGTGAATTATATACATGGCTATAGTGACTTACACGGTCACTAGACATGATCATATCCTTAATTAGATATAACGGAGCCCACGTACCAGGAACTCACACTCGAGGTGTGCTCCACTTTCTTTATAGAAAAGTGGTCATTAGAATTGGAACCAACTAAGAACGATTAAGTTTTAGACGCTGGAGGAGATGACAAAGATTAACTATATAGAGTTCTCCATAATGATGGGGCTTTATGAGCAAGACTATATGGAGGCTTATGAGTATTTGGATCTTTGTATGGATTTTCCATATATAGGATGGATGCCCAATACTTTTTGTGTAATATTAGTAGGGAGGAGGGTTACAACCCCAACAAATCTAAAGTAATCACCTTGCAAGATCCCGCACTCAGGTATATCCATGCCATTCTTAGTCATACCTTCAGCGGGCAGTGTAAGCTTCAACATTATTGGAAATGTGAATGTGTAGTGCCTATAAAGTATGAGTGAGTGGATTGTGATCCATCTGGGGCATGCCTTAGCCTAGTAATTCTGGCATCACTGCACAGATAAGAAGGTGGAGACGATATACATTAGGCAATACAAGACTCAGTTAACAAGGAGGATGGGATTATTAGGTAGATTACCATCAATGAGGTTACTTGAAACCAAGGTTTCCCTGAACTTGGATATTATGAAAAATATGCATATGGTGCATCAGAAATAAGGACTGACAGGTAATATCTATAGACTGATCAGATATTCAGACAAGTAAGTAACTACAAGAGCAAACAAGGATTCCCCCAATATACAAGAGCAGTAGTTAGGACTAGATTCACCTCAACCACTACCGCTAAGAAGACAGTCTGAGTAGCAAGATGAGCTCTCAAATAGCACGAGCATACCTAGGATTCCAACACCACCTCCATATTAGGACTAGCTAAAGATCACCTGATTGGAGAAGTACATAGGAATGATCCCAAGAAGGCATACCGCTATATAAGATGACCAACGAGAGCTGATTTCATGTGTGACACAACTAAAGGTACATGATAGATAGATGGAGGGGGTGTTATGTAGGATGTGCAGGACACCTTAAACTTGAAGAACAACCTTCACAAACTAGAGTTAGTCCATCATCATTTACTCTAATAGTAGCACCTGAGGACATAGAGGCCATAGATATTCCTAATACACCATACGACTGATGGATACAATGGCAATATAGGATACACAATTAGGGTTTATTTATTTCTTTTATTTTCACTTTTATTATTCATGTATATTCTTATTTTTATTTATAATTTTGTTTTTTTGTCGTAATAGTTAGCAAGTTCTTAACCTTGCTAACTTTATCATTTCAATGTTATTACATTTTTATTTTATTTTATTTTTATTTATTTTCTTTTAGCCTTTTTACCCCTTTTTGTTTCTCTTTTATAAAGATCGTTGTACTTAATATCGAATGGAAACTGCAACGAGTTAAGAAATTGTATAAAATATTATTTAGAGAAGTACCAAATCATCATTCCTTCTCACTATATTTTCTTTGATATTAAATTTTTTGTGCTTTTATTCTATGCATCGGGAACAATGTACAACTTTAACTTTGAGGAAGGGGTTAATGGAAATTTCAAAGAAAATTTTCAAATTTCTTATGCTTTTTATAATCTTTATTATTTATTTGTATAAACGAACATCCCGATTTAGTTAAAAATCTATCCAAAACACTTTAGGTTATTATTGATTATTAAGTTAAATTAATATGAAAAAGGGTGAAATTTATATTAGACTAAGTTATTATATTTTTAGTAGTCATTAAGATAGTTAATCTAAATGAAAATTGCACATTATTTATGCACATGAAGCCTAAATGTGAGCTTTTGAGCCTAAGAGCAATATATCATTAATTTATGCTTTATTATTCATTGTTAAGGATTTGTTATACGTACCTGGATGACTTTAGAACTCATTTCTTTTGTTTATGTTGAGACCACATTGTCAAACTACAAGCAATAAATTAATGAAGGCATTTAGATTTCTAGACCATTTGGTTTAGCATATTTTTCTTTGATTATTACCTACCTTTTTTATCCTTAAGAGTAACAACTGTTAAGACTTAGACTTTCCTTGGATAATAGCCATATTGCTAGCCAATCACCCTTTTTTTCTTTAAAACTTTTAATCATGTGTGAACTATAAAAGATTTGCATTTACTTGATTGCTTAAAATTTGGATCATATTAAATAATTTTAAATAAAATGTTTAATGTGTCTATGATTGTTGGTACATGGTGATTGTTAAATTTGTTTCTTCTCAAGTTCTTTATTGTTGTTATAATTATATATTCTCTTCAAAGTTTCTCAAAGTTTATGCTGAAAATTATTTATTGCGACCAATTAAAAAAAAAGAAATGTTGTGATTTTTGTTGGAGAGTGAGAATAATTATTTTGTGCCAATTGAAATTTTTGCTAGACGTACCTAAATTATAAAGAACCCAGTTTTATGTGATCTTGTTTAAGTAAATTTCCTTCACATTTTTAACTTTTAATTATCCCTTTCATACCTTTACTTAAGCCTCATTACACTCTATTTAAAAGATCTTTTAATTTTTGTTTTTGATTTAGTTATTAGTCATGAAGATGAGATTTTATTGTAAGCTTATGATTGAAATCGTCCTAGGTATTGATTTGATTGTTAATTATACTTTCCATTCTAAACACTTTGAGTGAATTAACTAAATCAATTATAAGAGTGTGAAATTTTGTGTTTTATATTTTAGAAAGATTATCAATGTGATTATTATTGATATTGGCTTACGAAAGTTTGTTCTAGGATAATTAAAGTCTAATTGTAGGCTAACTTAGTTCATATAATCTAATAATTTAGGGTATGGATGGACAGGTTGAGGTTAATAATGGAAATATTTTTGAAAGTTTAATGATTTGGATTATAATTTTCTTGAGGACTAGTAAAAGCTTAAATGAGATGATGTTTGATAAATGCTTAATATACTATATTTTTATTCTCATATTTAGTATCTTTTGCTTTTTTATTTTAGAGTTTTTATGTTTTTTGGTACTTAGTTGGTTCTTAGTATGTTTGTAGGTCTTATGGATTAAAAGAATTAGGGAAAAATATGGACAAAAAACTAAAAGATTGGAGCTATTTTGTAGAAATACACCTATGTTAATAAAGACACATCTATATAAGTCATGTACACGGTAGTGTGAGGGATCATGTAAATCCCTATAAACGTGTAAGGCTTTAAAGATGTTGTTTCACCTATATGAAGGTGGACACACCCTTGTAATTGATATATACAACTCCGCCCACTAACCGTGTAAGCTTTAAGGAATGTGTCTGCGCATGATTTTTGAAAGCATTAAGGGACATGATCGTGTGATTGACTGTGTCCTCTCTAAAAACCCTAATTATTAAGTAAAAAAGGCAATTATGAAGGCTATTCAAAGTTAGGAAGCAAAATTAGAGTTCCAAACACATTTTTAAACCTTAAGATAGCAAAAACACGAAGATTGCATCAGAAGTTCGATAAAGAGCAATCTTTCATAAAAGTTTCAGTGGACTAAATGTAGCACTCCACTCTCGCAAGACACGTACCCGACATCTATGGTGATATCCGAGTATGTACCCCACAAGGGTGGCATGCTAAAACGATCATTCAGTCAAAAATTCATTACAAAACTTTGGTTTGCTTAAAACAAGGTACACGAAAGCGGAAAATCACTAATCAAGTTAGCCCATGTCATTAAAAAAAACATTTCCATTTACAAGTTACAATTACTACAAATATTAGTATTTAACAATAACTTAGGCCCATTTCAGATACAAAACACTGGAAACCATAAAGTCATTTCATTACCAAATCATTTACACATACTTTGTACAATTCTTACTGAACATAATTCAAAAAAAAATCAATGAAGACATATGCAGGTGCAAACTGATCCCGACCCCTAATCCATATCAGACCTCAGTGGCTAAACTCTATTTAGCCTAACTGAATAATTCCTCATAACCTAAAAAGCCACATTGCAAATTTTGATGAGTTTTGCAAACTCAGTGAGTGAACCATCATTGATGAATTCACCGGATTATGCTTACACATCACATATATCACAAATATTCGTTCAGAACATAATCATTTTTCAGACACTCACATAACAAGGCATAACATATGGTCTCATTACAGCTTTGCAAATCATTCATGAATTACAATTTTATATGAATGCTATATGCATGAGACTCACATTCGTTCTTATTGTTGTGACTGAGTGCCTATCACATACTTATACAAATACTGGCCCATAGGGCTCAGTCAGAACAGAATCACGGAGCATAGCTCTACGTGCACACACATATATCACAGAGCAAAGCTCTACGTGGAAGCGCTTCATACTGGCTACTCAAGTAACAACGCCTTTATCTGAGCATGCATTTTATGAAATGCATCAAATGCTGATTATTCCATATCAGACAATCACATATGATATCCAATTAGAAACTCATAATCATCGGACCTAACTCTGGCATTCAACATTCGTTGAGAATTCACATATGATAAAGGATTTCACATCATATAAGAACACTTCCAATGCATCAAATACTAATTATGGCATATATGGCAATCACGTAACAAAACTCATAATCATCGGAACTAAGTCTGGCATCCAACTTTCGTTGAGAAATCACATAACATTCAGCATTTCATTGCACTCAAGCCACAATCAAAGAACTTCCAATACATTCCCGAATATTGATGTCCTCGGACAATTAAAGTCTGGAATTCATAGACAAATTGCAAATAGTTTGATAATACTGAAAGCTATCAAAACAAATCAATTCAATCCTAGGAAATCATTTAGGTTGACTCACAATACGCTCCAATAAGCTATTGCCTGGATGGTCCGGCAATGTCTGGCTGGCATCCAATACGCTCCTCTAAAATAGGCAAAACACATACACAAATATCACATTTTTGCATAGATACACAAGTGGTTCTTTTATGCACATCAATGTAGAGAATGTATGCACAATGCATATTCAATGACAATTCTAGGGTACAATATTGCGATCCTTATCAAAATCATTCAAATATCAAAGCCTCATTAATACCATGTATATTTACAATTGGACCAAAACAAAACAATGTCAAACAATTTCATAACTTCATTGACAACTTTAGACTTTTCCTCCAATACATATACGGGTCAACTTTCCATACTAAATCTGATAAGGTAAATGACCAAATTAGACAAAATTGCCTTCTATAAAGGTGTTTTTTCCCATTTCGTAACTTTCTAATGACACTAAAATCATTTGATTTGGTTCAGTATACGAAGAGATATACTCAAAATAGTTTAGACTGTTCATAAGTTCCTACAGAATTCTTACCTCAACTTCCAGCCAAACATTGAAAATCTTAGAGACATAATTAAAACTCTATTTCTTCATAAATGTTGTATCCCTATGTCTCTAGTTTACATCAAATCAAAAATCACCCAATTTGGATAACTATAGAGAAAGTTATGGTCATATACGAAAGTATAATCAGCTGTCAAGGGGGAACCCTCGCCGCGACGAGGACAAAATATGAAGTGGCGACGTACAAAAAGGAATGCGTCTTGGTGAGAACAAAAATGGACGCCGCGACGTATGATCACAGAAACTCGTCTTCCCCGATTTTCACTTTCTCACTTTACTGTAATTTTTCCAAAACTTAATCTTACATCAATTAACTCCAATAACTTGCAACCAAAACCTCTAACTCATTCGAAACACAACTCAAAAATCAAGCTTATAGTCAGGAATTAAGAAAAACGATGCATGCAAGTAAATCTTTACACCAGAAACTAAACATCAGCCAAACTACTTACTTGTCTCAGCTTCTATGTCCAGCAAGGAGAACAACAAATCAAAAAACTGAGAGTCTCCCAATTAATATTCGGAGGCTAAGTGTTTCTTCACCGAGGAGGACACTCATAATGCATCAATCCTAACCTCAGACATCATACTCGTGTATACTTTGCAAGTCATACATGTGTCCTAACAATTTCAAGTCATTTGTCATATCTAATTAATCATTTGTCATCTGCCTATTATTGCCACTTGTCCCAATTATAGGTTGCCACGTGTCACACCATAATTGGCCAATAAATCAATATTTTTTTTCTAAATTTCACCAAAAATACCAAAATATCCTAAATAATACCAAAATTGCCAAAAACACAGTTTAATCATATTTAACAACTCAATTGTACCCAGAAAATATCATGAATGCATGTACAATCATATCAATGTACAAAAATGTGCATGTCAAAATTAATTTATGCATGATAGGCATTTTCTTATTTTCTCAGAAATTCTCATAATACACAATTATAGCCTTAATATAGGTAACGGGATGTTACACTTATCATCTCTGATATTCTCTAATAACTTAGCAAATAAAAAGTACATATGAATTTACTCTTTGTAAAATTCAAGTCGCGTTAATCATCTTAATGTTGGAATTCTCTCAAAGAGACATGTTGATAGTCAAAGATATGATTGATTTCTCTCTCCAACAACTAAAAATGGAAAAAAGTGAGCCATCGTTAACATTGAATCTCTTATATAGAAAGATGGATAGAGATATCAATGGGTCAGGTCGAGTCGAGGTGGCCCATGACCTGACAGGTCGGGATGGGTTTGCCTATGGCTCGGCCCGACACGACCACGGGCTGACCAGCCCATGGCTTAACGGGCTACGGGCGAGCCAAGCCAACTTGATTTGTCATTTTTTTAGAAAAACTTCGTAAACAACGTCGTTTTGGAAGGAATGCTCAGGCTGCAGGTAGTCGGGTCAGGCTTGACTTGTGGCCCACCCGACCTCGGCTTGTAGCCCACCCATGGCTTGTCAGTCTGGGCCAAAATCGGGTTGAGCTAGGGCGGACAAACCAAATCCTTTTTGAAATCTCTAAAGATGGACAACTATGAATCATTAAAGTCAACAATTGAGATTGAGCAACACTTTGGCCTATCAAGTCAAAATCTATCTACCAAACTTGATATAAATTCAATCTACGTCATTCATAAAAAAAAATTATTACAAAGGGAACTACTAAATTAGCCCAACACTCTAGAAAACAAAACTCCTTGCGCGTCTCTGCGGAAAAGCTCCTGGACGCTTATTGGTGGCTCCTGAAGGATATGTATGCCTAAACGAAGAAGGTCAGCGATGGTTGCCAAGCTGTCGGCGCACTAATTTCCTTCCCAGAAGACATACTGTAAATGAACCTCCCAATCCCGTTGAACAAGCTCCCGTATACCTGATACCAAAAAATTAACCCTAGTTAGCAAAATATGAGAGTCGGAGAGAATACTATGGACCTCGAGAGAGTCCACTTTGGTGACTATCCCGTGATACCCTAGCTCTCAGGCCAACGTAAGACTTGAGAACACTCCCTACTTCATCCATAAAATTTAAATCTTGATAGAGAATAACATTTTTTTAAACGTGATCTAGTTAATATTAATGCCAATGTTATCGATAATAAGGTCGGTATAAACACCAAATCTTTCATCTCTAACACAAATATCATGCACTAGAAAATGTTTATCTATGAAATTAACCTAAAATATAATTATACGCATGTCTAAACTAGACTGGGTAAAAGGAGGCATAAAGAGGAAATTATTGAGAGAGTTCACACAGCCGACTGATAGAGTAGCAGTCACTAGGAAAGGGTGATAATAGCTCCAAATTATGGGTCATCGTTACAAATGCTTTTGACTTTTTAACGAAGTCAAATCAATGGAAATGTAAACCCCAAACAAGGCCGTGCATCAGCTACTGTACACACATCAGCTCACGTTTCCAACACGTATATATATATTAAGTCTAACCAGCCTTTAATTTATCTTCTCAAATCTCAATATCCACGCTCCACTTCTCCACTCAAATCTCCCATCAAACTTTTTACTCTCTCTCTCCATTTTTCAAAAGCGGCGTTAAATTTTGATAATTGCATGGAGGATTGGGACTTACAAGCCGTGGTAAGAGGCTTCAGTTGTGAAGACATTCTGGACAACCCACCATCACTGTTTGCTCCTTTGAGGTTTAATCACGATGAGCTTCTCAAACTCCCAAAAGGTTTAGAGATGACAACTGATGATGATTTAGAAGGGCTTCAAGGGTTCTATAACTCTTTCTACACCGTCTTGCACCAGCCCCTGTCTCCAAAAACCATGTCTTGTACTACTACTTCCATTTTGGCACCAATAGAAGTGAAAGAGCCACGAAAGGTGCCGAGAGACCAGCATCCTCTTCTTGAACCCGTTGATACTTCTGGAAATGGCTCTGCCGTTCGCGCAGTCAAATCAAGAAAAAGGTAATTGACTCGTACTAGCTTTTCAGTGCTAATTGATGGGGTTACAGAAACGATTTAAGTAATTGGTAATATACAAATAAAATACCGTGTTTTCAAATATATCAGTAGGAGAAATCAGAACAGAAAGATCGTTCAGCAGGTGACAGCAGATGGTCTGTCGTCTGATATGTGGGCTTGGCGTAAATATGGGCAGAAACCTATCAAGGGATCTCCGTATCCAAGGTAAATCTCTCTCTTTGAACCAGGGATTTAAATTGCTATACCATTGCAATTATGCCCACGACACAATTAAAAAGTCTATTTTTAGTTCCAGCGACCATTATTTTGGAATATTATTTCAATTTTTATGTTGTTTTGACCTTACATACTTGATTATTGAAGTGGTTTTTAACCTTAAATTTGGTGAACATGAAACAGGAGCTACTACAGATGTAGCAGTTTGAAAGGATGTTTGGCAAGAAAACAGGTGGAAAGAAGCAAGTCGAATCCATCAGTATTCATCATAACTTACTCAGCGGAGCACAGCCACGCCCATCCTACTCGCAGGAGTGCAATTGCTGGCATCACCCGTGCCAAGAACTATATTCCCATAGAACCCACGCGCCGCGAACAAGACTCGAAGACCCAAAATGAAGAACATTATCCCTCAAGTCCGAAATTGGAATTGGTTCCTTCTCCCCAAACCCCTTCAACGGCTTTCCTTGAAGACGAGCCTTTACAACGTGTGAGCATTAAAAATGAACAACAGCAACAACCAACATTGGAAGATGATCCATTTGATAAGGATTTCGATATGCTATCTGACATGGCATTCGGCGCAGACTTCTTTCCAAGCATGGAAGATTTTGAAGGATTCTTTTCGGATGAGTTTGCAAATTTAGGTCCATAACCTCTTGTTCATCAATCTGCGGGAAGTTTCGGGACAACAGGCCGACAAATTCGGTGTTCAATTTACAATCTTCTTAGAGCAGTTCTGTAATTTCGGATTTGTAGGAGTACTATAGTCCCATTTTTCAATTAATTCTTTCAAGATATCAAACACGTCCGGGGTAGAATTTGTATGTTTGTAACTAGTAGATACTGAACCTTGTAAGTTGTTCTATTTTCAAAATTGGAACGGTTATTAGTTATCATGATCGTAAAATAGTAAAAATTATTATTTTAATAAAATAAAAAATAATTGAGTTCAAAATGTATTAAGCTATAAGGTGAAAAAGCTTTCTGTTATAGGTCAAAAGGGAAAACGCACCGTATCATCTATACCATATGTTAGTTGTTATTGCAGATTTTATTAGTAGGAAAGACACGTGTTTATTGATCCGGATAAAAGGGATGAGTCGGTTATCAGTTGAGAGGACAAGGTAGGGCTGCAAGAATGTGAGAAGGTATGGATTAATCATTGGACTCACCCTATCAGGAAAGTACCTATTTTATCAATTTCAGTCTCGTTCTTGTATCTTTTCCGTTGGAGTTTTCATCCGATTATAACACTTTCTTCTAATTTTTTAGGTGCGAATCTATTATTCCCTCTAATTTATAATGAGTGTCATTTTAGATATATTTTAATTATTTAAAATAAGTGTTATTCTTAACTTTGTATGTATGTTTATAATTTTACTTCCAAAATTAACCTTTAATTTCTCTTTCATCTTAATTACACATATCACAATTTCAAAGCAATTTAATATGCAATTTCTCTCACATGCTAATTATTGCAAATTACCTTTTCAATACACTTCATCATGTTTCTTTTTTATTTGCTTCAAAACCTTTCAGTTGCAGTGGTTAAATACATTGAAACTCTAAAAGTTGAAACATCGAAACTCTAAAAGTATTAATTACTTCTTTCTTTTATCAACCATTTAAGATGTTGATCATGGTCTTATCAACTATTTATAACTTCACAGGGGTCATAAGGTAACTTAATGGGAGTATTAATAAGAGTATATCTATAATTTTATTAGCTTTCTTAATAAACGTGCATTTTTCTAAAACGATACTTATTATGAATCGGAGGGAGTAGCATTTGAGAATATTACTGGAGTGTTAACCCTTTTGGAGGAATCAAAATTTAATTAATTAGGAAGGGAGATTCCCCTCCTTGTTGTCTGTTCATTTTTTTCCTAATTTATCTTCTTATTTTCCCCCTTCTGGTGCCCATATTTTATGGTTATTAATCCCTGAATCAAGCTATAGAATTATTTAAGATAAATTGTTATTTAATTTTAAAAATGTAAATCGTGTATTATATGTTTCTCAGGACAGTTCTGTTTCTTATATTCATTTACATTTTTATTTTCACGTTTCCCTGTTTGTATATATTTGTTTCATCATACAGTATTATTACAAATATTTCACAATTGTCTTTGGAAAAGTTATATGCAAATATCACCTGCTTCAACCTTAAAGAAGGTGATGGAGACACACAAAAACTTAAAAATATTATTTAATCAAATCTCTTCGAATCTTGTAGAATATTTTATTAAAATCCGTAATTTGCTAATTATTATATATTTTAATTATTTATTTAATGCACAAAAAATTAACGCCGATATTAAAAAAAAAACTTGCAAATGTTCTCTTCAAACTTCAAAGCTTATCAATTGTTGAGCATAATACTGAGGGCTATTAACGTCGTTTCATTATCTAGATATAGGATTTTTCTTGACGTATGATAAGAAACGACTAATTCTCAACATTTGTCCGCTTGTGTGCTGGGATCTTCTTGCCTTATATATGATAATTCTAGTAGAAAAGACGAGGATTTGTTCCGTAAACACACATATATGTGAGAAGGAGTCGTAAATAACGCGCCAAACTGTATCTAGATTCCTAAATTCCTACCGATTCCAATAATTTATACCAGATAAGTTTAATTCAAGCGTGGCCCTACTTAATTGGGGAATTTTTTAATTCAAGTGTGGCCCTACTTAATTGACAAATCAAAGTCAAGTAGGATAAGTTTAGTCGTGCATTTATAAACCTACTAATTTCTTGTGTCTCAATAATTCCGGCTGGTAGGCATCGAATTGTGCCTATTATGCCTAGTACAGACAAAGGTACTTGTGCCTATAAAAGGTAGAAGTAGCATGAAGAAATTTATAAGCGAGCAGAAGAAGGGAGACGTGAGGTAAGAGAGAAAAAAAAGAAAGAAAAACAAAAATATTTTGTAAATTTTTAGGTTTAGTTTTTTTTTTTGTAATTTCTAGTTTTTTAGCAGTAAAATTCTTCTATCTTTGATCGTGATTTTTATCTTAATTTGGGAGTTTTTTTAAATGTAAAATCTATTTGTTCATTACTCTTCCTTCAGTCCTATTTAACTACGAACCTGCTCTAATATGGTCGATTTTCACAAGTGGTAACATAGCGAGGTGAGAAAATTATGACCAATTTTTGGCGCAATCTATTCGGAATTTCGGTGAGCACAGTGAAAGTTAGTAAATAGTAACCAAAAGGTGACAACTGTTCATTCATTTATTTTTGCATTATACTATGCAGTTACTATAATTCAAATATACAGTAGTATTCACATGCATGGTACTCTTCATAAATACACATATGGTACTATTTACATATACGAAAATATTCATACGTGCAATTACTATTCATACATATTATGGTTTTAACTTATGGAGATGAGAATAGGAGCACACAATAAGGTTGGATATCTAACTGGGACAACAAAAAACCTACACCTGAAGACCAAAATTTTGACATGGACTACTAAAAACCAAAGAGTGAAAAGTTGGCTTATTGATTCAATAAGTTCGTTGTTGATGTAACGATTTATTTGTCTTCCTACTGCCAGAGAAATATGGGAGGTTGTGTCACAAGAATTTCTATGATAGATAAAATATGTCTCTTTGAATTGAATCAAAAATCTTTTTCAACTAGACAAGACGGCAGACCATTATCAACATACTAGCATGAAATTGTGGCTATATTTTTAAGAAATTGATCGTAAATCAACTTCTTAAGAAGGGATTGTTGAAGGAGTAGTCCAATTACATTCAGCAATGGCTAGGCTCCAAGTTCATATTTTCCTAAATGGACTTGATTTTGAATTTGATCAAGTTTGAGGGGAGATCTTACGTAAAGCCCAAAACTTGATTTGGAAAGCACATATGCATATGTAAGGAAAGAGTATCAACAAAGATAGACAATGGGAGGATCTCGCTCAATCTCAAAACACTCAATGATGTTGGCTAATCAAAACCGACAAGGATCATCATCTGGCTTAGGAAAGAATCACAGAAATCAACCCACTAGAAAGTCTACAATTTTGTGAGTGATTATTGTGATGAAACACCTCTCTACTAGTTAGAGGTAAAGATATGTATTACTAGACCTCCCTATATCCTACATATCGACGGGATTCCTATTGGGTGTTGTTGTTATTATATTATTATGGTGAAATAGGTTAATCGAAGCAACATTATTATCGTAACATCCCGTTCCCATACTAAGGGTTAGAACCCTAAAATTAGGTACATGTGAGCTCAAAGAGAGATTAAGAAAATACATTTCATGCTCATGCATAATTTAGTATATACACATATGAATTCGAATTTTTGCACACTTAAAATAACTGTACATGCATTCATTGGCATTCTGAGTATAATTGACTTATATGTGAAACGTGATTATATTGGGAATTGGGGTTTAGTTGTGTTGAAAATTAGTTTGGATGTATATTTACTAATTTAGAATTTTTGGTGAAATTTAGGAAATTTTTGAAAAATTTAAGGGTATATTGAACTAGGAAAGATGTCAAGTGGCAAAATAATTGATGAATAGTGGTAGAAATAAATGTCAGATGGCAGTGAAAATTTTTATATATGACATTAAGATTTAATGACTAGTGTCAATGAAAATTGGAAGAAAATTGGATTAGAAATTGGAGACACAATGGGCTAGTTATTATAGTGGACCAAATAGAACAATAGGAAAGTGACATGTGGCAAGTGATATGTGTCACTTGTCACACCACTTATTGAATCATGTTTTTATAAAGTGAAAGACCATATTTTGGTCTTTCACTTGCTAAAAATGACACTTGCTTACATTTTCATCTTCTTCATTTCTTTATCTTCTCCATTCTTCTTCTTCACTCACGATGCTTTCTTCT
>JANZLC010000006.1:21796851-21815770 GCA_026413385.1 Erythroxylum gracilipes
CTGATGCTATGGCTCGACTCAGACCTAAGGTGTCTTTAGGTCTGGTGGTTTTTCAACAGCCCCCGGACATTATACTGCACACTCTCAATGATGATCGCATGGGTGTTAGTCGCACTCGGCTCATTAATCTTGTTATTAGCTTTAGCTAGTTGTTAACTTTTTTACTTTAAAAAAAATAATACACTGCATATTGGTCTACCAACCAATGTGTCGCAATAGTTGACCAATTTATTGGAACTAGTCAATGGCAATAGCTAGTTCTTAATTTCAGACAATATTATCTTCAACGAGATCACTTTTCTCCGCAGATCTCATCTCATGTGCCTCGCATGTTTCGCACGTTTGAACTCAGAAATTATTGATATTGTTGCCAAAATATCGCCAAACTTTCTTGTCCCTTTCTCTTTTCCATTCCCTGGTCTCAGTTTTTCCGTTCATTTTTCTTTGTTCTTTGGTTAGAAAAAAAATCCGATATTTTCTTAATGCCTCTCTTCAATCGAGAGCTGTCATTCATGGCTAGCTGAGAGCAGCTATGGCTTATCCATCATTACCAGCAACATGGAGAACAGGTTCTGCTACTGCTACGACTAGAAAAGACTTTTCTTCTGGTGTTTCATGCTTCTTTATCTCCTCTATCATCACTGACTCGCAACGTTGTAAACGATCTCGTCTTTTCATTTTCTCTACTGACCCTGCTTCGTCTTCTTACTCCTCTTGTTCTACTTCTCACTGTACTGATCTAACATACCTGAAAAACAAGAAGAGAACATCACAAAGTGCAAAAATCATTGATGAGTCGTCCGCAATCAATGCGTGTTGTGACGATGGGTCTGGTGCTGCAATTGTAATGAAGGATAAAGCAATTGTTCGAAGGAGTGGTCATATTGGCTTGATTTCTAAAGTCAAGAAGCGACCTTTCTGGAGAAAGTTTTTGTTTGCATCCAAAAAGATTAGAAGTGTTCTCTTACTCAATGTTATTACTGTTGTTTATGGTACTTCTCTTCGTTTATTTATTTCTTGAGAGTACTTGATTGCTATGTTTGTTCGTTAATAAGTGATTTCTTTGGTAATGGATGATACGGGCGGATCATATCCTTTCCAGTTAACTAGTTTTAACCTGTTACATTAAATCTTATCCGTTCATTAATACAAATATATGGATTAGATTAAACAGAACAGCATTAAAACCGTAAGTGTAAAGAGCTCCAACCCTGATACTGGAAACAGGATTTAATGATTTGAATTCATCGTTGACTCATGGTTTCTAGAACTTTCACTCCTAATTGATGGGGCCACTGTCAGCAGTACTTTTCTTGAACTTAGGGGAACTAAGATTACAGAAGGAAACTCCATCACAGAAATTTTTCTTTGATCAAAGTAATCTCTGCAATTGAATTCGATACCATTTTCATAAACGTATGGGGTTAAGGATTTATGTCTTGTAGTTCCTCAGGCCGTTCAAACATTCACATTTTGGCTAAAGAAGAACTTAATGGAGAAAAAGAAATGGAATTCATGGAATTTATTTCAGTTTCTATCTTCGAAGTATTGTTGGGAATTTGTCAACGTAATTGGGTGCTAGAGAATAAGTAGATGGCGTTCTTTATGATCACTCAGCTGGTTTTCTTGCCTCTTAGCCTTCTTGCTTCCTGTAATGTATGTTGAAGCTTTTATATTAATCTATTTCTCACATCACAGGTCTCTCTACCCCCAACTGGATCACCTGCATTTTAGGAGTTCCTTCTACCCTAGTACAGGACAAAGCATTGGTTTTCTATCAATAATTCAAGTAGTAGTAACTGCTTCTTGAATTCCTATTTGCTTGTTAAATTCCTCGCCTTTCTGCTTTTCTTTCTTGTTCATCTCTTGACATATCTTACATGTGTTAGCTCAGGGCATGCATGTCACACGTTTCACAGTTAACTCATCTACGCTATTTATGACCTAGATTGAAGAACACCTAAAGTATATCTACTGATGTTATGCTTTTAAGAAACTATTAAATCTTTGACATACTCCAAATTATGTGATTATGAAAAACATGTTTGAGCATTTATTTTTTTCCTTGTGAATAATGTTCGTTTTCTTGTTGTCACTGTCTAATCAAAGATTAAAAAAGTTTCACATAGTTCTGTTGATTTCATGTTTCAGCAAGCAATATCCCAGTAGTAAAAGCTGTTGAAGATATGATGGATCCTGCTGCCTTCTCAGCTGTGCGATTTGTTGTCTCTGCCATCCCCTTTTTGCCATTTGTATTCAGAGCTCGAGATGATGCTCAGACCCGTAATGCAGGCCTAGAATTGGGGTTGTGGGTGAGTTTAGGGTATCTAATTGAGGCAATTGGATTACTAACATCTGATGCTGGGCGTGCATCTTTCATTTCCTTGTTTACGGTAAGTTTTACAGTCTATAATGAGGATAATGTGTGTTGTTGATAGGTGTGATGAACTATGACAGATTGGGTGTCCAGATTATGTTCAACTTATTGGCTCTTACATAAGTTTCAAGTTTTTAAAACTATCATGATGAAAACATAAGTTTACATCCCAAGAGCTTCTATACTCATTCTGATTGAAACTCTCCCAAATTTAGATGGATTGGAAAACATAATTAACTGCAACATAAAAACGAATTTTACTGGTTTGATAGGTGATTGTTGTACCATTACTTGATGGCATATTGGGTGCAACTGTTCCAGTTCGTACCTGGTTTGGAGTCCTCATGTCAGCAATAGGGGTTGCTATGCTGGAATGCAGCGGATCTCCTCCATGTGTAAGTTACATATTGCTATTTGTCAATGGTAACTAATGTTTCTTATTTCTTAGTGCTGAGAAGAAGGAATTTCCCTTAAAAACAAAATTCTCCCATCCCTCTTATAGTGGCAGAGTAGTGACCAACGAAGATAAAATAAGTTACACCATAAACCAATTTCAGGTTGGAGATCTTTTGAACTTTTTGAGTGCAATATTTTTTGGAATTCATATGCTCCGGACAGAACATATTTCAAGAAACACAAAGAAAGAGAACTTCTTGCCACTTCTTGGATATGAGGTATGGTTCTTGATCATGATTGACACCTCTACAGTTTAACTTGAAGGTGACGTGGACAATTAGAAATTCTTGTCAGTCACTAAGATTTGAGCAAATGATATTATTGTGTTTCAGGTCTGTGTTGTTGCCTTTCTATCGACAATGTGGGTTATGATCGGAGGATGGTTTGATGAGGTTGAACTTGACCAATTGTCATTTACACTCCCGATGGTGTGGGACTGGATTGTGACTTTTCCATGGATACCTGCCCTATATACAGGAGTATTCTCAACTGGTTTATGCTTATGGGTAGAGGTATTCTTGCATTTTTCTGAGTGTATTTTGCATATAATTGGACGTGGAATGGTTATTTACGACGGTTTCTAATATCCTGGCATTAATATCAATTTGGGACTGAGTAATATGCCTTTTTGAGCCTAACTTATCCCTGGCAGGCAACTTCCACAGGACGTGGTTCCAGCCTCACCATTATGATAAAGGCTTAAAATTGTCTGGAATATGAAACATTTGTGAAATCATAGATTATGAAACTTATTAGAATGCTCTTTGTGTAAACATTTAGCTTTGATACGAGTACATATGTAGTAATACTCACTGGCACTTTGTTTCAGCGTTAATCTCTAATAGGAAATGTATTTTCTCATTATAGTTTGCTGCCATGCGTGATATTTCTGCGACCGAAACAGCCGTAATTTATGGGTTGGAGCCACTGTGTGGTGCTGGTTTTGCTTGGTTTCTCCTTGGTGAAAGGTGGGGAACAGCTGGATGGATTGGGGCTACCCTTGTACTTTGTAAGTTCAGTTGGTACTTTTTTCTCGTGAAAAAGTAAAACCAAGAGGACTACTGGTTTTTATTTACCAAAATATTTCAGTTGAGTGGCATTAATTGAGTCTAGATCTGATACAAAGATTAGGATTTGTGGGGTAATATTGCGGTTGTACTGAAGAGCACTGTAACAAATGGCCCCTAAAGCAGCATAAACCCAAAACTTTAGTCAGACGGCAGATTTGAAGGATAGTCTAATTCTTGGGATATATCATCCTTCTTAGCATAAAAGGAATGAAAATGTTTATTTAAAAAAAAAAATTAAGAAAGAGCACCAGAAAGTGATTGCATTAGTTTGTGATTTACGGCAGGTGGAAGTTTGGTAGTGCAGATATATGGAACCTCCGTCAACTCTATGAAAGCTGAAGACAAAAAGCAGGAAGATGTCCCAGTTTCCGAGGAGCAAAAGCTGCCGCGGAATCTCTCAGCTTCCCCAGTTGTTGTCAGGTCCAGGAAAGATGTAATTGACATGTTGAAGTAATATATTGGCTTACAATCATTAGTTTTTCTTACCATTTGAATAGTGTAGACATGTTGATAATAGATTAGATAGGTTTCCCTCCATGTTTTTAGTGAATTCAGCTGTCTGTATATGTATACCTCACTGTTGAAGTGGTTGAGCGAAAGATGAATAGGGAATAAATAGGATAGGAATGGATGAGCATATGCTTCTCTTTTCACATTTTCTATTGGAAGGACGGTTAAAGATGTTGGCTGTAAGAGCCTTGTCCATATTTTTCTTCATACAAGAGAAATAGGTGAGACCTAACAAAAGTTAATATAGGATATGTTGCTCACCTTTACATTCACCGTTCATGCCTGATATCGATTTGATATGATACATAAAAATAAGAACTGCAGATCATGTGGATAGCGTCCCAACTCCAAAACCTTTTTTCCAGTTGGATCTACTTCCAAAATCATGCCGTCTTAGATCACATGACATGCCAAGCAGGAAATAAGAATGTAAAAATGTATCTCCTTTTTTTATTAATATCGTCTCCTGACCATTGAAGACAACATATTTATAACAATCATAATTATAACAAAGATGCTAAAGATAATCTAAAATAGATGCCAGCCACAGGCTTATACCATCCTAGTATAGGTTGAAAGGCAATTAACAGTTCCAAGACATTTATTCGACACAATTAAAGTAGAGCTGATACTGTGATTAGAAGTGATTCTTCGCTTCTTCCTTGCGATGGACAGGCTCGACTAGACATGATTCTTCACTTCTTTGCGATGAACAGGCCCCAGCGCTGCTCACCCGACGAACTCCTGATCAGCTTCGCTCTCCATCCATCAACAATGTCATTATAGTCCTCCTGGATATATGCATCACAACCAACATTAAGAAAAGGCCATGCCCACTAAAGATGAACCAAAAAAGAATAAATTAAAGCTAGTCAAACAATATGAATAAAGTGAAAATAAGGGAAAAATCAATACTTCAGAGAAGTCATGTATAAAGGCATCCTTGTCTTTCTCAACAGCATCTAATTCCCGATGCAGGACCTGATTGAACTGAAGCACAAGTAACAACTTGTTGAGAGTGTGAAACCAACATAACATGTACAGATATACGTATGTAGTGGATTAAATTATTAACCTGATCAGTTCTGTCTTCTGCAATGACCTCATCAAAGCCAGCATCCCGGAGCATCTGCGCGTCATTCAAAAACGTATTACGAGAAAGTTTTTTTTTTAAGAAATAGCGGGTAGCTGGGGATTGTTGCAAGAATACCTGGCCATATGCTTTGACATCATGAAGGTCATATCCTCTTTGTTTAATGTACTCCGCAAACTCTGATGATGGAGTTCCATAACTTCTGCAGTAATCAGTGATAAGAACTTTGCCTCCAGGCTTCAGCCACCTGAAGAATGACCTAAATAATGCAGGCTTATCCTGAAATATGAGAGGACATACGCATGTTAATAGGCAAACTAATATCAAACTTGCAACAACAATGTCTGCCCACGTATTTTATGCATGCTCGTTGCAAGTCCTTTCCCTTCATAATACTCAAATTCTTACATGAATGTGCAGAATGGTGTCCCGGCTGTAGATAACATCAAATGTATTATCAGGGTAACTCTTTTTAGTGCAATCAGCAACCTCAAACTCCACTGCACATTTGAGTCCAATGGAGCGCTCAAGAGCAAAGGAAACCATATTTATGGAAAGATCGATGCCAACCACCTCCACATCAAAATTTTCGGCCATGTAAAAGTCACCTCCACCAATACCACAGCCAACATCTAGAACTTTTTGGCCAGGTTGAAGGTCCAGTTTTGCCACAAATTCTTTAGTTGTTTCTGCTCAAAGAACAGCAAACATGAGAAAAATATCAAGATCGTAAATAACTACAAGACGAAGCTTAATAATCAAGGTAAAATCCTGTTTCGTGAAAGTATATCTGACAACTTTAAAACTTACTACAGAAATTTTCACAGGTTGACTCAAACATCCAAAAAATGTTCTGAAAATAACAAACACGTGTATGCTTTGACATGTTTGAAATGCAAGTTGAAGAATCTAATTCTAGTTCTGTTCAGATTTTAAAGACAACAATTAACAAATAAGAAAATGATCTTTATCCCCAAAAAGCCTTAGAGAATGAAAAGGAAATGGCAGCATACCGATTCCTCCTGTGCTCACAAAACCTGGTCCAAATACCCACTCATAACGTTGTATACCTCTGCACTTATACTGAACATTGTCCAAGAAACGCTGGAATCCTTTATCATGCTCTGAACTAACTTTCTGCCATATCCAACAGATCTGCAACATGGCATGGGTATCTTGTCAGCCATCTCATTCAAACATGTTGAAAATAAAATTGGAGTCAGCTAGTATAACCTGATTTTGGTTCTTTTTATTCCGCACATAAGCTCCAATACACTTGCAGCCAATAAGAGAAAGCTCAAAAGTATTTCCAGAAGCATCAGTTGTGTGAAGTTCTTTAAAGACCTGCAATACAATAAGCCAAATTTTGTTTGAAATGCCTTTGGTAGGTAATTACCCTGTGGAATCATATTTCTTTAATGTGTTACTTTTGAAGTATGAGCTAATTTAAAAACCCTCCTGATCTGGATATAGTCAACTCAACTCCAAACTAGCACTTAACCATCCATGTCAAAAAAGTCTGCTTATCAATTTAACCATTTCTTTTCATGGTCACTGCAAACGACGAGATCAATGTAATCTTAGATGTCAATGTGAACTCTTTTTTTTCAAATGCATCATTATATGCTAAAAATATTCAGATTTCAAAACACAAGGTAGATCATAAAACATGAAGGAATCGGACGGCTTTATTTAACGTGAGGACCACTTTCAAGAGATTTATAAAGAAACCAGACCTTTGTGTAAAATTTGGGTTCTCGGTAATGAGTTGGGTTGTATTTTCGCTTAGAATCTCCAGATTGATGGAAACAAGACTCTCTAAAGAAAATATATCCTCCAACTTTTAGCCATTTGACCATCCTTTCTGCCAAACCCTCTACCTGTCATCCGTATCACAATAAACATGGGAAAAGGACAACATCAGAAAAAAGAACACATATGTAAATTTCTGCACAGGCACAACATCAAGCTTATCTCTCAGCCCCTATATGAAAACTTTTATATGGATGTCATCTAGTGGGGACGAGAAGCTTTACTCCAAACCACGAAAAGACAAATCCAATGGTGATCCTGGAGATGCATTAAACATTCACCTCTGTGTCTGAGAGATACATAAGAAGCCAATTAGAGAATATCAAGTCCACTGATTCCTCGGAAAACTTCAGGTCTGGTGAAGTCACGTCCGCGCACATGAATTTGACATTCTTGAAGTGCCCATTAATGCTTTCATTCTTCAGGTGAAAAATTGAGAGAAGCAAATATTAATGCTCACCATGTGAAGCAACATTTAAACGACAATCATTAAGAAAAGCATGTAGACGTTATGTATGTGTACGAGCGACTGAAGATTGCGAGGGAAAATACCTTCTTGATGACACTCTCAATAAAGTCCAAAGCTATAACTTGGCCAGCCTTCTTAGCTAATTCCCCTGTGAAACGACCAATACCAGCTCCAAATTCCAAAATTGATTTTCCTTCATACGGCGGGAGCATAGAAAGTACCTGACACGTACAAATGTAACCAGCAAATGCTTCAATTTTAAAAATCTCAACATTAACGATAAATTAATCAACATTTAGGGAATAACTAGAATTACAAATAAAGTATACAAAAAAAATATGGGAGTTGAAGTGTAGCGAGAAATAAAATCATATTTTACTTCTCAAGTTGTTAGAACTTAGAAAAGGTTGACATGGGTACAAACAACAGGGAAGGGCCAAACGATTATAGAAAAGAAAAAAAATAATCACTTTGGGTACTAAAAGTCGCTGTCAATAGGAATCTAAATGGAAAGAAAAGAAAGTACACCTCAGGACGCTCTTCTTTGTCAAGATCGGAGGCTTTGGAATCAAGCATCATAGCCTCTACCGTCAGGTCAGCCGAGTGTTCCATCCAATAGTGTTTCTGAATCTCACGTTCTTCCACTTTCTCATCTACAGAATCCAAACACCAATGAAAACATAGCAAAAAGTTGAGATATTTGCATCCATATACCCAAAAAAAAAACACACACACACACACAAAGCTCAGATCTTGATTAAAGACGAAATGCATTATGTAAAACCAAAAACAGTACCAAGAGCAGCCATTGTTGAAATAGAGTGATAAAAGAGTCAAGAAACTGGTTGTTTGCAGATTGAGAGGCAGAGGAAGAGAGGATGTGGTGTTGGCAACGAAAGTGAGAAAATGGAGGAGACTAACAACCCTCAATAGCAAGACGAGAACGAGAAAAGCTCCTCGATCTACGGTTACAATTTCTGCCTTTCTGCTTCATACCAATCAATCTATCCTAATGACAATCTCAGTATCTCTCACACACATACCCTCTTCTCTGAGATCTGTGTTTGGTCGATATATATAGAGATTTTGATTGGAGCAATCAATCGGTGAAGCAGCGAAACGCCAATGTTGTACTAACACTACAAACAAAGAAAGCTGGGTAATCACGTCACTCAATTGTCAGGTGCCACGTGGGTTCTCTGTTATTGATTGATGTTTGTTGGGGTGTTTTCGAATTTTGGAGAGCATGGGGATCTCGAGGTGCGGTGTCACTACTCACTGCTCGGTCGCTTGTTTGTTTCGGGATGAGATATTCCGATTCGGTTAACGTGTTTTTACTCTTCCATACCAGCTTATTCACGTATTTTTTTTGGATTTCACGTAAACGTGTGATGAGATAATATCGGTCACCGTGTTGTTCGGTTCAGTGGTGCTGGCTCCCACTTTCTAACTTCTGATTCACGAATATATCGTATGAAGTTATTTATATGATTTAGATTTATTTTATTACTGGTCTTGTTTATTGATTACCTAGATGAAAATGTAAAGAAAGTATTTATATTTTAAAATGCACATTGAATAAGTCATTAAATATGCTTATTAATTTATAGATAAATTATTTAATAAGTTAATAATAATTTTTTTTACAAGTTTCAGTTTCTTAAATTAAAAAACTTTTAAGATGTGAGAGCTCCTTTTATTGAAATGTGAATAAAATTATTGAACAATTAAAGTACCCTCCATGTAGATATTTGGATCTTTAATTCTTCAACCTAACAAAATTGTTACCACCACTTTCCTAAATATTATTTGGTTGGTTTCAACTGTTTTGAATTTAAAAAATACATGCTGTAGAAATAATTAAATTTTAACATTAAGTTGCGTTGGACTAATTCAAAAATAATAATAATAACAGTAGTTGTATCGCTGTTGGTCCATAATTTTCCCTATCATCTACAGAACAGAAATCAGTTCTTTTTCCATAATTTATCTTGATAGTTACATGTAATGAGATTGCATAATCACATAACTTGGCAGTACAGCTTTGGAAAGAGCTCTGGTTTCATGATTGGAGGGTTCCAATCCCAATTGACTGCTTCGCTTGCCGACATCGGCAAATTGTTTACACTATCGCAAAGTCTTTGTAGACTACAAATGGCTCGTTTTCCTGCGTACAAAACTAACGAAACACAACCGTAACACGAATGCTTATTACCACCACTACCAGGACCCAGTAGAAATCCCAATAGCGATTTGAAGCGACACGATGATAATACTGAGTGATCAAATTCTCTGTTTATAATTTTGTGCTAACTTATTCTAAACCATCTCACCTACACATTTTCTTTAAGGTTAAAGTCGTCTGAAACAAAATTGACAGAAAATTATAGGCCCAGAGAATCTCGACGTCGGAGAGCCGAGAGGGAGGCATCTTATTATAGATTTTATTGCAGTCCTTCGTTAAATCATAAAGAGTGTCTATGGCGTGGGTCTGCTATGAAACAATAATTAAATCGAGCGTAACAATAGGTCAATGTCATGAGAAGAACACACACAGCGTGAGGTGTCGCATTCGCAATTGTACCCCTACCCATAGACCGTTGCTGGTCGTCAAAGGTTGAGAAAATAGAGATTCAGAATATCGCCAGGCGGCCAGCTCCTGACCTGATCACATTACAGAGGCCATTCGCCTTCGTGTTTTCCCCCTCAAGTTTATTGATTTTTTAAAAAAAAATTATACGATGGGACAACTACTAGGGTACGGGACTTTTAAGTTTAAATGCATACGAAATGCTTATTTTGATTTTCTAAAGCTCTCTAAATGGTATAATAATCATTTTTTTTTAGTTTCACCTTATATTTAGAAATCTGAAAGTTCAAATCTTAATTTCGATTTTTTGTATGAAGATGAATTGTCTTTATGCGGTCCAACATTTGAATATTGCATCTTATAAATAAAAATTTATATTTTAATGTTGTATACCTTTTAAGCATTGTTTTGAAAATTAGACCGGACTGACCGGTTCGATCAGTGACCAGTCGAGTATTCGGTCCGATTGACTCATAAAAACTAGTTCCTAATTGAACCAGTGAAAACTGGTTTGACCACTGTTTCAATGAATTTTTTATTTTTTATTTTTTATTTTTTATTTTTATTTGATATATTTTCTATTTTTTAATATTACTAATATTATATATAATTAAATATAATTATTGCATAATTATGACGTCATACCAATTCGCGGGTGATTGAACCGGTCAAACCGGTAACCAATAAAACTTTCGGTTTGATGTCTGATCCGAATTTCAAAATCTTATTTTTAGGAGTTAAAAGTGATTTAGATATATATTACTATTATTAGTTATTAAAAATGTTCTGCATTTTCTAAATTAGTACAGTGTAATTGAACGTGGAGGTTGGGCGAAGTGGGTCTGCTACTTAATAATAATTGATTGATAGAGTAGGTCCATCCACGTCATGACAACGAGGGCACTGACAAAGAGCATCGTCTTTGTCTGCTGATCAGACCATCGCTCCTTCTCAGAGGCTAAATAATAAGATCGTTGTAAAAGGCAGACAGTAAAAGCCAGATTCAGAATATTCATAAATCTTTAGTGACTATCATCGTCAAGTGTCAAAATGCCCGTCCATAATTTGTTTTCTTACTATTTGTCATTCTTATTTCATAACCATCTATTTATTTAGTAAATAAGCACACAAATTGAATGGATAGATAATTATAAATTATGAAAAATATAAAGTAATGGTTAACTTAAACCTCTCATTTTTGCATGTTTGTATGAGATATAATACTATTTTACGTTCAATTAAATTAAGTTAATTACAACTTAAATTTTATTATGTTTTTCATACATGACATTGAAAATTATTTTCCTCTCTTAAAAAGTTTTTATGCCTTACTTCAAGCACATTTGTTTTTCCTCTCTATCTTTCATTTTGATTTTGTCCCAATTTGTTTACCTTATTCATTCTATCATTTAAAAATCATATCTCTCTTTCTGCAATATTTGGTCTTTCATTTATATATGTATCTTTGTTACGTGCCAACGTGACTGATCAGATAACTAACCTTTGAACTTGAGGATAATTGGTTTCTGGAGAGTTTTGAGAATGTTTCTTCTTCCTACCTATTGTTGGCTTCACAATAATGTTATCTGATAACTAAAATTTAAGGCACAGTAGTTTCATTAGAGAGAAACTAGACCTCTTTAATTTATTAAACTGATTGAAAAATAACTTGGCCCCCACCATCGGCATACAAGACTCTTAAATACAAATTTTAACTACCTATTCCTAAATATAATGAAGGTGCTAACGTGCTTCCTGAAGAAGTGGACTCATAACAACTTCTACCCAAAGACTAGGACCCCACAAACTTAACAACTGATTATTGAAAAGAGAAATGCACAATACATAACCATGTAATTACATTCTCCCCTCCTATACACCACCATTGCCCTCAATGGTGAATCCTGGATACCTGACTTTTATTATCTCCATGTCTTCCCAAGTTGCATCAGCTGGCGAGTGCCCTTGCCAATGTATGAGAACTTGTTTGCGACGCTTTCGCATTCACTGATCTAGCACAGCTTGTGGCAAAGCTAAAACAACATCTTCCTTTTCCAATAACGTTGGGAGTTCATGTTGTACTAGTACTCAGGATCTAACCTTCTCTTTCAAGCAAGATATATGGAAGACAGGGTGAATCCTTGCTCTATCATGTAACTTGAGTTTGTAAGCTATTGGTCCTACCCTTTCAATGATCTCAAATTGCCTATAGTACCTTCGTGATAGCTTCAGATTTTTTCGAAGTGAAACTGAGATTTGCTTATAAGGTTGCAAACGTAGATAAACAAATTCACCCACTTCAAAACTCTTATCAATGTGGTGTGCATCACAACTTTTTTTCATACTGTTTTGAGCTAACTGTAGTTGGATTTTCAATTCCTTGAGAACTTGATCACGATCATAAAGCTTCTTATCAACTGATTCTTCTTGAGTCACTCCAGGTACATGGGACAACAATGTTGGAGGAATCCTCTCATAGACAATCTCGTAAGGACTCTTTTTGGTAGAGCTATGAACACTTGTATTATAATAATATTGTGCCCAAGATATCCATCTAACCCACTCTCTTAGCTTGTCCCCAATGAAACAGTGCAAATACATCTCTATCGTCTAATTCACCACTTCCTTTTGCTCGTCTAATTGAGGGTGGTAGGAAGATGTAAAATTAAAATTTATCCCTTGCAGACGAAACAACTCCTTCCAAAATGTACTTGTGAAAATCAGATCTCTGTCATAAATTATAGTCTTTAGCAAACCATATGATTTGAATATGTTGTCAAAGAAAATTTGAGCTACTGATGATGATGTATATGGATGGGATATAGGAATGAAATGAGCAAACTTTGACAAACGATCCACAATCACAAATATTGTTGATTTTTCCTTTGAACTTGGAAGACCATCAATAAAATCCATGGATACATCAGTCCATACCTGAGTAGGAATAGGCAAAGGTTGAAGAGGACCTGATGGTGATGTATTTTCCCATTTCTGACGTTGGCAGGTATCGCACTGTTTAATATGTTCCCTTATATCACGTCTCATTCCTTTCCAAAAGAACACAGATCTTATTCTCTCGAAGCTTTTATGGTAGCCTTCATGTATACTTGTGTGCATCTCCTTCAAAATAATAGGAATCAAGGAAGATCCTGCAAGTAAAAAAATTCTTTGCTTAAAGAATAATATCCCATCTTCATAACTCCAAGGTCTAATAGCTTCTCCTTGCTCCACTCGCCTTACAATATCTTATAGTGTTGCATTTTCTTTTACTTCTTCACGATTGGGTTAAGCCAATTAGGTACTGGACTAGAGATTGCTAGGATTTCAGATGCCTCTTCTCTTCTTGACAGTGCGTCGGCCACCAAATTCTCCTTGCCTGATTTATACTCAATGAGAAAGTCATACCCCATTAGTTTTACCAACCATTTTTGCTGAGCTGGAGTTGCAATTTTTTGCTCCCATAGATACTTTAAATTCCTTTGATCAGTCCTTACTATAAATTGTCTCCCCAACACGTAATGCCTCCACTTTTGCACTGCAACCACCAAAGCCAACATCTCCTTTTCATAAGTAGATAAATACAAGTTTTTCCCTTATAATGATTGAATGAAAAAAGGTATTGGTTGCTGCTCTTGCATTAGAACCCCTCCAATTCTTCCACCTGAGGCGTCACACTCAATAATGAACTGTTTGGAAAATTTTGGTAGTGCCAAAACTGGGGCCTTGGTCATGGCATCTTTGAGCTGTTCAAAAGAAGCTTCTGATATTTGATCCCATTTGAACCCATTTTTCTTCAACATGTTTGTCGATGGTGCCACAATTTTACCGTAATTTTGTATAAGTTTACGATAATATCTGGTTTGACCTAAGAAGCCTCGTAGTGCCTTCAATGTTTCAGGTTTCAGCCATTTGAGCATCACTTCAATCTTGTCCGGTTCCACGGCTACACCTCCTTGATTGATAATGTGTCCCAAGTACCTGACACTTTTTTGTCCAAAACTGCATTTTTTCCTTTTACATTTAAGTGATGAGATCTCAAGATTGAAAATACAATGTCAAGGTGTTTCAAATGTTCTTCCCAACTCTTACTATAAATCAAAATGTCATTAAAAAAAACAAAATAAACTTACGAAGGTAGTTTTTGAAGACAGAATTCATTTACAACTGGAAGGTTGATGGAGCATTTGTTATTCCGAATAGTATCACCAAAAATTTGTAATGCCCTTGATGCGTACGAAAAGCTGTTTTGTGGACATCTTCAGGTCGCATACGAATTTGATGATATCCCGACCTCAAATCGAGCTTTGTAAAAAATTTAGCTCTATATAACTCATCCACCATGGGCATTGGAAATCTATCTTTTATGGTTAACTGGTTCAATGCTCGATAATCGACACACACAAGCCAAGAGCCATCATGCTTCTTTACTAACAAAAATGGTGAGGTGAAAGGACTACTACTTGGTCGTATGACACCAGATTTCAGTATGTCAACCACCATCTTCTCTATCTCTGTCTTTTGATAAGGTGGGTATCGATAAGGCCAAATCGAGATAGGATTGTTTCCTTCCTTGAGAATTATTTGATGATTATGAGCCCGTTTAGGAGGTAGCCCCTGTGGTTCTTGAAAGATATCAGCATAAAGTTGTAGTAGATGATGTAAGTTCTTATGAGTATCACCTAGAAGGAGTTCTCGCACGTGATGCTTTTGTTGCTCTGTTAACGCTTGAATATGCAACAAAAATTCTCCTTTTGTTTTCCTCACCTCCTTGTTGAATTGAGCATTATCCACCAGTTTGTCTTATGGATCTTTTGTCCCTTAAAGTGAAACCTCTTTGCCATCAATTTTAAATGACATGTGTAGCTTAGAAAAATCCCATATGATAGGACCTAGTGTGCTTAGCCACTGAGCGCCAAGGACAGCGTCACAACCTTCTAGTGGAAGCAAATAAAGGTCCACCTTAATAGGTATTCCTTGTATCTTCATGCAAACACCTTTACATTGACATGCACTTGACAACTTCTCACCATTTTCTACAGCTACCTCAAATCTGCCTTCATAGGTTGGTTTAAAACCAATTTTTTTTGGCAATATTATGATTGAGAAAATTATGAGTACTACCAGAATCAATTAAAAATGTCACCTTATGCCCCTGTTTACCTAAACTACTAGACACTCGCATGGTTTGAGGAGTTCTTGCGCCCTATATCGCATGGATAGAGATCCCTGGCACCTCCTCTGGAGCATCCTCATCAGCCTTTGAGATTTCCTCTTCATCTTCCTCAGGCCATAATCCTTCAATCAAGAATAACTTTTTACATCTGTGACCTGGCCCAAATTTTTCATTGCAATTGAAGCATAATCCTTTGGCTCTGTGCTCTGCTAATTCGATTGGCGTCAACCTTTTAATTGGTAAGGTTGACTTGCTAGAACTTGGCGGGCTATTGGAGACCTTCTTGGCTTAAGTTAGACAGTTACTTATGCTTGCTTGTTTGCGACTTTCGTAGAGGCGTGCAAGGCCTATAACAGTTGATAAAGAAGCTGGTTTGAAGCCTGCAAGTCAACATTTATACTTCCTTTCAACCTACTAACAAAACCACCTACTTGTTGCTCTGTTGACAGCCTTCCAGCTCGTAGTAGTAATTTTGAGAATTAGGTTTGATACTCACTAATAGTTCCAGTTTGTTGTAGCTTTTTTAATTCTCCAAAAAAAACTTGATACTGAGTTGGTCCATATCTCTCAAAGAGTTCATCCACAAACTCTTGCCAAGGAATTGGTTTCTTTCCACATTCTTCCTTCAAGAGTTGATACCATAACTGAGCATCTCCTTCTAAGTTCTCTGAAGCTAAAGGAACACGTTCCTCTTCAGGTGTTTGATGAAAGTCAAAAAATTGGTTTACTCAACACACCCAACTCGTTGGATCTTCTTCTCCGTTGTACCTTCGAAAATCCATCTTAACCACTTTCAGACGACACGTTCCAACAGTCCAAGAGTTGAAATTGTTGGTTCGACTTTCATTACGTTGAATTTGGCTATCTGACGTTCCCTCCTATTGATGGCTGCTACTTACATTGTTAAGCTTGGTGTTAATAGCTAAAAACATTTGTTGCATGGACTCCATCATTTCCTTAAACCTCCTGTCCATTTCTACCTCCAACTGTTCATAGCGTGGGTCAGCCATGCTAGGCTTTGATACCAAATTGTTATGTGCCAATGTAACTGATCGGGTAACTGGCCTTTGAACTTGAGGATGATTGGTTTCTAGAGAGAGTTAAGAATGTTTCTTCTTCCTACCTATTGTTGGCTTCATAATAATGTTATCTGATAACTAAAATTTGAGACACAATAGTTTCATTCGAGGGAAACTAGACCTCCTTAATTCATTAAACTGATTGAAAAATAACTTGCCCCCCTCCACCGGCATACATGACTCTTAAATACAAATTTTAACTACCTATTCCTAAATGTAATGAAGGTGCTAATGTTCTTCTTAAAGAAGTGGACTCATAACAACTTCTACCCAAAGACTAGGACCCCACAAACTTAACAACTGATTATTGAAAAGATAAATGCAAAATACATAAGCATCTAACAATCTTCCCTCTCTTTCTTTTCATCTTACTAAAAGAAACCAAAAGATGATTCTTCTGGAATGTCTATCTCGTCTTCTTATCGTGTATGCAATTATCTAAAATCTGTTACATTAAAAGCCATCAGTTGTAAGGATAATCATTAAATGTATCCAATATTTCAAGAGATAAAATGTATAATTGTAGTTTTGATTATTCAAAAATAAATTTAGAGGATTTTATAAACTTATCTTACCTTCATAGCATATGTTATATTTTATAGTTCTTTTGGGCGCGATAAGCCTTTAAATACATAAATAATTAGTAAATTAAAGACAAGCAACTCCACAATTTCAGTAAACCATTCTAGGAATTAGAAGTGTTATTTAAAGGCTCAAATTCTTTGAAACCCAAGAATCTCCAGCAGTTAAATGTCATTTTTAGAAAATTCACACAATTCAAACTCAAAATCTATAAGGACTTGGAGATTTTTAAGAAGTCCCTTTTTTTTCAAATTATTTGAGCCACTACATAAAATTAAAATTTGGAGTAATGAGTCTACACCAACATTGTGAATATCGGACCAGTACTTATACCGGATTTGATTATGGAATAATATGGTGTTGGTATCGGTCAATATCAAGTATTATTTGGGATAAATTTTTAAAATTATAAAATAGTTTTTAAAATTTTTAAAACTTGCTTAATAGTCTCTCAATAAAGAGTATTATTGTTGGGCCCCAAACCGTATTAAGCATGTTTTATTTATTTTGAGGTTTAGATTAATAAGTCCTTTTAGTTAGAATAATTTGGGATTTTAGTGCTTAAGTAAATTGAAGGAATTTAGTTAAATTAGAGTTTGTTTTATAAGGTGTTAGATTTTAAAACAATAGTTGAATTGAAAGAGCCAATTAGGAAGTTGGTATATGGTTATAAGGCTTAAGGTAAATTAAGTAGGCTTTTAGCCCTTTTAAATGTCAACTAAATGAAGAAGGAAGGACTTTCATGGTGGGTTGCTAGGAAGCCCATGAAATTCAAGTGTTAAGGAAGGAAAGATGAAAATTTGGTAAAGTTTAAGTTGGAGGGAAAGATGGAAATTTGGTAAAATTCAAGTTGTAAGGAGGGAAAGTTGGAATTTGGGCTTAGTGGGCTTAAGTAGTAAGTTAATTAGTTAAAAATGGAAATAAAAAAGGACAAGACTTAAGTCTTGTAGGAGAAGTTTACGAAAATGAAAGGAAAATAAGAAAAGTGGAAGCTAGTGAGGTGTTGTCGTTTTAGCATAGGTTAAGTTAGAAAGGTTGGAGTCTTAAGTTATTTTCTAGAACACATACGAAACTAGCCAAAGAGAAGAGAGTTTCGAAAACTAGAGAAAGAAAAGAGAGAGGGTGAGGTTCGGCCAAAGAAGAAGAAGAAGAAGAGAAAGAAAAGCTTGGGTTTTATGCTTTAGGAAGGAAGGTTTAAGAGTTTTAAGCAAGAAGAAAGTGGAAAGGAAGAGAGGAAGGAAGAAGAAATTCGTGGGTTTCACATAAGGTAAGGAATTTCGAAATTTCTTGGTTTTCTTGTTAGGGTTTTTCCTTCCTTGCTTAAAAATGGTGGTTTGAAGAGTAAGATATGAAGGAAAAGGAAAGAAGATGGGTTATGGAGGTTTAAGAAAATCAGAATTCGTGGATGGCCCTAGGGTTTAGGATTTTCGAAAATTTTGCTTAGTTTTGAGAGGGGTTTTAGTTGTTATAGCTTAGGAAAGGTATAGGTAAGGTTAGGGAGGTTTAAATTCAAGTTTCGACATTCTTTAAAATTTCCAGCATTTGATCTTTTGTTAATTAGAATTGTTATGCTTTGATTAAGGTCAATTAAGGCACTTGGAGATTGAGGAAGGACAAGTTAACCCATTGCAAAGCCAAAGAAGTCAAGGTGGGTAACTTTTTAATAATTGAGTAATAAGCTACTTATTCCTATGACTTTCAAATTTTG
>JANZLC010000006.1:21815870-21830652 GCA_026413385.1 Erythroxylum gracilipes
CCACGGAGCCGTCGTGCTCACACCCCCTTCCTCCCCTCCACAGGTTTTGAGCGAGAAACCGGGTCATCGCATCGGGATTGAGGCATTACTCCGATGCTTTTTATTTTTGAAGCCATACTTTTGAAAACAATGCTTTAGATAGCATTTTTAGACAATGAATGTATTTTGTAAACTTTCCTTGGAACTTTTGATGTATTCGGGCTAAAATGCCCTCTAAAGCGTTGTATTGGCTTATTTCCATGTAAATATTTAGGTTTTGAAGTTTCAAATGTATATTATCTATGTTTCTTAAGCATGTATGGTTGTATGATTGAAAATATTAAACGCAAGTATGAGATTGTATTTCTTTATGGATTGGAAGTGAGTAGATAGGTCACTTTGTGGTTTGAGAAGTGTTTAGACTTTTAAGAGTGTGTTGCTGCCATTGAATTGAGTTTTATGCAGGTATGGGAGAGAAAATTGAAGATTTTTGGCTAGAGCACTTTTAGGGGAGGTGCTGTCCATTTTTTTTCTAAAATGGGCAGCCACTTGTTTTGGGTTTTAGACCATGTTAGGGTTTGAAATTGAATGGGAAATCTTCTTAAAGTTCGTAGAGTATGTCAAGATCTTTAAAATGGTATAAAATGGGTCATTTTTAGACTTATGATGAAAAAGTTATGACCAATTGAAAATTTCTGCCACTATTCATTTGGTTCTCGGGTACTGTTCATTTGGCCATTTTGGGCTGAACCTTTGGAAGGATTTTTCGCCCTTTTAGAGCGGTAATCGATTTTTCCATCCTTCATGAAAAATGTAAAGGGTCTTTTTATCTTTCCATGAAGGTATGATATGTCCTGTTCGGAGTTAGGAGTGAGAAGTTATGAGGGTCGGAAGTTGGCTGATTACTATTTATTTGGTCAAAAAGTATTGTACATTTGGTTTTTCATTAGGCTGAAACTTTGAAACAACTTATGAACTTCTTAATGGATGAATTTGTTTTTTTTAAATCCTTCTAGAAAGTTATAGAGTGTCCGTTTATGTTTAGATAGGCGCTAAATGTACGAAATTCGGATTTCGGGGTGAAAAGTTATAAATGTGCAAAGTTGGTTTTAAATAAAATATCTAACACCCTTTTTCTTATTGTCTTTGTCTCTTCCTCTTTTCACCTCCGATTTGCACAACATTAGTTAACTAGTAAGATTTTCTATCCCTTTTTAGTAAAATGAAAGTGTCGGGTTTTAGTTGGACTTTGTGGACGATTTGTGCCAGTTTTGCACGTAATTTCCTTTTTGTGATCTATAAAGATCCGATTGAGGCGTTTTCTGCTTTCATTTGACCTAGAGACATGGAACTTTGTATTAGCCTAGGAATCGGATTTAATTATGGGCCCTAAGCAGATCAATTTTATTGGAGGATAATTAAGATAAATTTATCAAGTTGTGTTCGGATGACGTTAAATTCGGTTCGATTTGAGGTTTCTTTCCTGATGAGGAATCCTTCCCTTGTGACACGCGCGTCCAGATGTCACGTGGGACGTCGGGCCTGCGACTCACCGGGGAGGGGTTCCAACAATTATATTAATTTTAAGTAACCATCATATAACTCCTTGTTTGTCCCATCGAATCAAAAGTTGTAGAAGTAGAACTACTTTAATAACATTTTTATCATAAAAACATGTATATAATTAAAAGTAAATTTTTTTATTAAATCTTAATTAATTTAAATTTTAATTTGTAAAAAGATAAAGTCTAATTATGAACAATTTAATTTTGACTTAATTGTTCTAACTATTTGCATAAAATAAATAATAAAATTGATAATAAAATGTCATAATCATTAATTAAAGAAAATTTTAAAGTAAATTTATATTATTAGTAAAACCAAATCGATACTAAATATAAGCATATAAATCATACAAATAAAAAAAAGTTCATTAGTGAAGATACTAATTGCAATTGAATTGAATTGAAAGCGACATAGAATCTTTTAATTATCATTAAAAAAGAATTCAATTTTTCATTACAGTAATTCTTCATTTATAATATTGTCATAATTTTAACTTTAACTTTACGAAAAATAAATGACATTGCCATGTTAATTATATTTCATAAACGAATTGATGAACTATGAGAATCCTAATTTGTATTAAATTTTATAATAATTTTTAATAGTTAAAACTTTATAATATAAATTTTATTTTTAATTTTACAATTCTTTTAAATATATAAATTAGTTAATGATAAAAAGAGATTCATCATGCATAAAGTATATGTGGGCTTTAGACTATAACATATAGGTTAATTTTATAGGTGAAAATTAGATTATAACACTAAAATTTCAACTATAGTGCCATACACCACAATTCTAGACTTAAAAAGCTTATAGCATATGAAAATGACATGTTACTTAAGCCATTAGTTTTTTTTGTCCACATGTTAAACTCCATAAATGCTTCTCTTTATGTCTCTGTGTGAAGATTTAGAGAATTGTATTGTACATTTTCACTATAGTTACAGAAGGTTTGATAACCTTAATATACACAATTAGAGATACATGAGATAAGGTATAATATAAACTAAAAAGATTAAAGTATATTGAACAAATGTTTATCTCGAAGTAATAGAGTTTATCTCTAGTTAACAGAAAAATAAAATGGATGTGATTGAGAAATACTTATATGTTATCAGCCCCCCTCAAACTCAGGGTGATGTGTAAGTTATCAGCTTCCCTCAAACTCAGGGTGATGTTTAATCACGAGTTTGTATCGAAGATGTTGGAACATGGACAAAGAGAGAGCTTTTGTCATAACATCAACAATCTGATCAGTAGAGTAGATATGTCGGATGTGAGTGATTTGTTTGCTACCAAATCTTAAACAAAGTGAATGTCAATCTCAATGTACTTTGTGTGAGCATGAGAGACTGGATCAGAAACAAGAAAAGTAGCACCAAGGTTATCACACTAAAGAGTAGGTTTAATGCGAGAGAAATCGATTTCACTATGAAGTGAAGTGATCTAACAAAGTTTTGTGGTTGTAAGAGCAATACTTTTGTATTCTGCCTCAATACTACATTGAGAAACTTTTTGTTATTTCTTAGGACTCCAAGAGATGAGATTGAAACCAGTAATGATGTAATAGTTGGATGTAGAATGATGATCATTAAGACAGCTAGCCTAGTCAAGATCATAATAAGCATAGAGATTGAGAGAGAATGATTTAGTAAAGTGAATACAATGAGAAGATGTAAAGCTAAGATATCAAAGAATCCATTTGATTGTAGTCCAGTGAACGTCATTAAGAGAGTGTAAGACCTAAGAGACTTTGTTGACAGCAATCACGACAAGTGAGGCAAAGATATTATAGAGCACCAATAGTGCTACAATACTCAATAGCATCAGGAAGGGGATGATTGTGATTTTTAGATAAAGGAAGGGTGGGGATAATGGGTGAGTTGGCAGGTTTAGAATTATGGAGACCGATTCAAAGAAGAAGATCTTTGATGTATGTAGTTTGAGTGAGTAAAAGACCAGTAGGCCTAGTAATGGCCTTAATACTAAGGAAGTGATGAAGTGGACCTAAGTCTTTAATGGAGAAAGTGGTGTTGTGATCATAAATAAGAGATGTAATGAATGATGATAAAGAGCCTGTAAGCAAGATATCATCCAAATAAACGAAGACAAAGGTTATATGATTTGAGGTGGTATGAATTTAAAAAAAAAGTGTTAGACTTGGAAGAGATAAAGTCAAGCTCAAGAAGTTTCTTACTCAACTTAGAAAACTAGGCTTAAGGAGCTTGGTTCAAGCCATATAGAACTTTATGGAGATGAAAGACATGATGAGCATAGTGGGGATTTATGAACCTAAGAGGTAGAGACATAAAGACATGTTCTTGGAGATGACTATGAAGAAAGGCATTGTTGACACCAAGTTGGCGAATAGTCCAATTATAATATAAGGTAAGAGTGAGAACAATGAGAACGGTGGTGGGTTTGACAATAGGACTAAAGGTATTGGCGTAGTCGATGCCTGAAGTTTGATGATAACCTTTAGCCATTAGCCAATTGTTACGACGTTGAATGGAGCCATCAAGATTTAACTTGGTACAAAATACACATTTACAACCAACAATGTTAGCATTTGGTAGAGGAGGAATAAGAGTCCAAGTACTCATCAAATATGACTTAACTCCAGTGTGGAAATTTGTTGGCTTGAGTGAAAGATATGGAGTCAGAAGTCGTAATAAGCATGGAATAGGTGATATAATCATGAAAAGAACAAGGGATACAGGTGTGATCATGTGTGCAAGTGACCATAAGATGAGAGGATAGTGGTGGAGGAGTAAGTGAAGATGGAGAAGCAGTGTATGGAACGGAATGGTTAAAAGGTAAAGGTAAGGAGAGAACATAAGAAGTGGAAGAGGAAGAGGAAGCATTAAAAGAGATGGTAGAATAGTAAAAATCATGTTCAACGAAACACATATGATGAGAGATATAAATTTTAAAGGTTTGAGGATCAAAACAATATAGTATCCTTTGTAATTGGAGTAATAGCTCAGAAAAACATGTGGAGTAGATTTAGGTGTGAGTTTGTTAGTACAAGTAAAGCCTAGAAAGGGACAAAAATATGCATTTGAAGACTTGAAGGTGAGAGATAGTGTGTTTAATGTGGAAAAGTGTTTCATTGGGAGACTATTGATTAAGAATAGGTGTAGGTAAGAGGTTGATGAGATAAATAGTAGTAGAAAAGGCTTTAAACTAAAAAGATTTAGGAAAAAAGGCATGCAAAAGAAGGGTAAGGTTTGTTTAAATGATATGGTAAATTTTACATTTTTCAAGGAAATTTTGTTGAGGAGTATAAAGACAAGAGATATGATAAGTGATTCCATGGGTAAGAAGATATTGAGCGAAGATGCCATTCATAAGTTTAGGAGCTCCATCACATTGAAAAGTTTTGATAAAGGTAGAGAAAAGGTTTTCAATTGTTGTGTTAAAGGTTTGAAAATAGAGTAGAACATGAGACTTTTGAACCAAGGTAAAAAAGCCAAGTAATCTAAATTCATCAACAAAGATAATAAAGTACCAATACCCAGATAAAGAAAGAGACGAGAAAGGTCTCCAAATATCATAATAAATGAATTGTAAGGGTTTTGTAGAGATACGAGATGATAATGAAAATGAAAGACGAACACTTTTTCCTTTAAGACAAGAAGTCCAATAATTAATGACATTAGATTTAACAGGTAAAACAAAAGATATACTAGATAACGTCCAGTTGTGTAATTGATCAAAATGTTGATTCCATAAATCTAAAGAAGTAGTGGTAGCACTGAGAGAAACATAATTGTGAAAATGTGATGGAATCTTTAAGGGATAAAAATTGTGGATGGAACTCGTGAGCAGTGATATCTTAATTTGAAGGTCCTTCGCAATATAACCAAATGGATTAAATTCAATAAGACATTAATTATTAGAAACAAATTTGGCAACTAAAAAATATATTTGTGGTAAGATTAGAAACAATCAAAATATCATGAAGATAGAGAGGGCAACAAGAAGTAGATATAGTTAATGTATAGTTGAGGAAATGAAAAGAGTTCGTCTATTAGCGAAGACTACTTTGTTGGACCCATCATACATGAAACAAATTCCACAATGTGAGAATTAAGAGTCATATGGGCAATGGCGTCAGTATCCCGTAACCATTTAAAAATAGTATTGGAGTTGAAGTGTGAATTATCTGGTTTAGGTTGAATGTTCATAGTAGTAAATGCTACAGAAAGATTATTATTAATATGTCAATAATTATAATGAAAATTACAAGAATCAAAATATCAAAAACGACAGTGTAATGCAATGTAGCCCCATTTTCAACAAATTTGAAATTGTGTGGGTGGTTTATTAGACCTGGTAAATGAAATATTTGATGTTTGGGTTGGATGTGTGGACTAGGCTTGAAGTTGTTGGGAATTAAGGAATCCATGAGGCTGATTGGATGGATCATCATGGTTGAGACCCTGTAATAATGTTCAATCTACTAGTGTTGAGACCCAACAAAATTAGGGTTAAGCCACGAAGCAAATTGGGAATTGTTGTGCCTCCCTCTACGATTTCTGCCTCCTACTCTACTGTACACGGCTTGTGAGTGACTACCACCGTTGTGAGAGACAAAGAGAGCTGCGTCTAACTATAGAGGTGAATGATTTGAAAGCTATCATTATTCATGAATTAAAAACTTTACTCGAAGGTCGGAAAACATCAATGGAATGTTACGGTGCTCAATGGTGGTGATGGAGGACTCATAACCAACTGGAATTCCATTCAGGTTGAAGAGAACCAAATCTTTGTTAGAGAGTTTATTGCTAATAGCCGCTAACTCATCTGCAGTTATGAAGATAAGGGAAAGAAAATCAGTGATGGTGCTTAAGCCTTTCTTCAGTGTGTGCAGTCTGCGACAAAGACGAGAGCATTATGAAGCCAATTATTGCATAAAGTGATTTATAAGTTCAAGTCAAAGTTCATGGGCTATGTGATAGATGAGAGCTAGTCGTGCAATTGAGGGTAAAAAGATGCAGTGAGAAAGTAGAAGACATTTCGATTGAATTTTTGCATTTGTGGTATTCTAGAGATGGGGATTCCAAGTTTGAGGCTACATTAGTGGGGAGATAGTGCCATCCACATAATCGATGAGGTTGGAGGTAATTAAAATAGCTTGAATTCAATTTTTCCAATCAAGATAGTTTATAGAATCTAGTGGTGTTATGAGAAAGCTTGTAGTTTGGTTGAATGGTAATGTAAGTATGTTGCTCTGAATCCACCAAGGTTGTGCTTCAACTATAAGAACATCCAGAGCTTCACTGAGGCTATGCTCAACCTTATTCGCTCTACTTGTGACAAGAGAGATGGAGGCATAGAGGTGGAGCAGTAGCAACGACGGATGGCGACATAGAAAATATGGGTGACTGGACGGCGAGAGAGAGTGAGAGCTAAGAGAACTTAAGAGAGAGGCAACCTAAATGGGTAGGAAGGTAGAGGGAGGAAGTAGGCTCCCGACGATTATGTTCAATTTTGCAATTCAGCACTGTATTTTAAATTTTTGATATTTTACCAATAGTCAACCAGTATTTAGAGTATTGGGCAATATTAGCCAAAAAGACCAGTATAGGTTGATACATTACTTTTTTAGTAACTTTTTCGATTGATATGTGCCATATTGATCGATACGGTTTGAAATAAAAAACGTTAGTTTACACTATTATTAATTTAATTCTGATATCACTAAAAGATAAATATTTATTTATAAAAATACTAATAAATTACAAATTTATATTAAAATTAAATTAGGCTAACTAATCCAAAATTCATAGGACTTGTCTCATGGGAGTAATCTCGAGTTAAGATTTGAACCTATTATACTTGGATGCTATTTTGAAAAAAATCATCTTTTACTAGAAGGAACCACTAAGGGGTTATATAATGATTTTATTATAATGTAAAAGACATTAACTTGTTATATGATCTTATCAATTTTATTAAAGTTCTTTGCTCTTTAAAAATTATGCAGAATGTCTTTATAATGTAGGAAAAATCTAGAATAAGGCCTTTCAATAATTTTTGCTATTAATTTTTGTTCACATTAACTTTTTGAGATATGTGTCACTTCATGTAAATAATCACATTTTGAAAGAATGATTAGGAATTAGAGAACCAAACATGATATACACCAAACAAATTTGAAGTATTAATTTATTCTATTTACATATAATTGCTTATGTTAAAAATTTATTAATATTAACTTATTGATTAAAATTGAAAAATTATTTTATTTACCAACTTTTAATAATATATTTATTAAATTAATAGGATAATAAATTAAGTTATTTAATTTTATTTATTATGTAATATATAATAAATAAAGAGATCGATTTTTCATTTTTATTTGTAATCCACACTTTTTTATAAGTAATTAACTGCTAACTGCATTGATTTTTATTGTTAATAAATAAATTAATATTTTATTGATTTATCATTTGTACATATCATTACTTATATCAAAAATATAAATAAACATTTTATATGTCATATAAGTTTATTTTTATTAATAATAAATTGTCTATTAAATTATTATTTTTATTATTAATTAATAATATATTAATGAGTGTAAAATGATATTAAATTAAAATTTTTTGTTATTATTTTATTTTATTTTATTTTATGGTAATAAATAAGATAATTAATATAATATACCATTTTATGATGATGTAGTAATGTTTGTTTTATTAATTATTTGGATCATTTTTATTTATAAATAATTATGATTATATATCTATAAAAATATGAATTTATAACTAGCATTATCGCTAAAAAATATATTATGAACTTGGGTCCAACATGAAGCTCGATTGGTCATAAAGCTTGCAACTTGTGCTTAAGGATAAGTTTTTTGAAAACAAAAAAATACAAAAAAAAAGTATGGTAAGATGTTTTTTAATAGATTAATTGAAATTATCTCTTTTGTTTTGGATATATTTTGGTGCTTAAATATAAAAAATAGTTTTGTTTTGTTTTAAGAGATAAAAAGTGAAAGATTGCATCAAACTAGAGTATTATTGATGAAAATTACGAATTTTAAAAAAAGTACTGCAGTGGATAAGGTGAGATCACACCTAATGTCAGTTTCATTTAAAGACTTATAGTTTAATTAGGAAACTTCTTTCCTTCCCTATTATGTAGGGATTTGGATTTGTTTTAGATAAGAATCTCTATAAGATAGAATTAGACTAGGTTTAGAGTAGGAAAACAATAAGAGGAGATGTCTTTCACCTCTCTCCACATTCTCTTCGTTTTCTTCTTAGTTTTTCTCAATTTTCATCTTTCTTCTAACTCTAGTGTTGAAACTTAAGTCATGTGTGGCTAAACCCAAATATTCTTATTGAAGAGGATTCAAAACTCTAGTTGTAACCTTGTGAGGTTTTATTTTAACCTTTTATTCATGTTTTAATTCACGTATTTCTTATTTTGAATTCTTATATTTCATGAATAATTAATATTGGATGATTGACAAATTAATTTGATGTTAATTATTCTATAGCTATCTATAAATTCAATGATTCATAATTGTCACGAAGGATTGATACAAGTAGCAAATATGTTATTTATGAATTTGCATATTTAACTTATATTAAACAAGAAAAATAAGTTGAATAGTTGCAGCATTTAATTTCCATATCATCAGGTATCTAGTTTTATTCAATTTACTATACTTAATAACACTAGATATGAACATAATCTTTAAACAATTAGATGAATTGCATATAATAGTTGGTTGTGTTGCAAAGTTTGTTAGGAACAATTTTAGAAACTATTGTATTTAATTGCAACTTGAAAGAAATGCTAATCGTTTCTTATGCCTAACCAGTATATTTTTTAAAGATTGTTCAAGGAAAATGCCACTAACAACATATGTTGAAACACTCACCGTAGGAGTTTAATAGACAATCTGATTCAGGCCGTAAGGTACTTTCTTTCCTTACTCTTGAAACTAAAATTTATACTTGTCTATGCAAAACTTAAAGAGAAGCTTCATAATATCTTTACCTAGGATTTAACAGTTAAGAAATCTTTGAACTACTTCAAAAATGCTAGGGGGACGTTTTATCAATTTCAGCTCCTAGTATTGAAATAGGAACCTTAACCTTTGCAAGTATGAAATTGTATTAGTTAGAATTTATTTTTGGAAGATTACTTTCCCGTTCATTTCTGTACATCTCAGCCACCAGCTCTCCAAATACAAAATAAATACGAAAAATGATGATGAGAATCACCACAAAGGAACGATTATTCCATACAATATTTTTCAACATTTTTATGGTATATAATATCATTATGAAACTAATCAAGCAATTTTGCTTAATGACATTTCAATACATTTGCGTATTAGACATAATAGGCATCTTATTATTACTTAATCTCTGATATTATCTGGTAATATAAAAAATTAAGTGATTTTAATACTTTTTTGAAATATAAGTAATGTATTCATTCAAAAAGGTGGAAATTACAATGTGAAATAAAATTCACCCCCAACAACTAGAGTGTGACAAACAACAAAATACATATTAAGAAAAATGCCTGCGATACACAGCTAACTTTCTAAGTGATACAATGAATCAACTAGAGATGAGTAGTTAATGGGAAGCTGTCTCAATCCTCATTCTAAACTTAAGATAAAACTCCATCTAGGTGAATTTGTTATGTTGTTCAGATTTCCCAAATAACTTGGTGTTTCTCACCGTCCAAATTAAATGCACTAACATAGCAAAACCAACCTTAAACACCTTGCAATCTTCCTTACTTTTCCATATCAAATCCATGATCCAAGCTAGACTTTCCAACCATTTGAGGCTCCTGTCTTGCAAATCAAACAAGTTGAGAAATTTGCTCCATAACTGGCTTGTATGACAACATTTAAAAAATATTTGATCAAGAGATTCAACTTCACTGGTATATAGAAGATAGATCCTATCAGGGATTTGGAATTTAATACTATCTCTGGTTCCTAGCTTTTGAATAGTTGCTAACCAGAGAATGAATGAATAAGCCTTAGCTATTCTTGGATCCTATGTCAATTTGTGAAGGGGAAACCTTATGAGTGGACCAAGAAGCAGCTTTTTGCATGAAAAAACATTAAACTTGTGTGAGCTATGTAATTCCCAACTAACTTCATATTCTAGCCTCTGATCTGGTAAATGATCTGGCATACAACCTGTAACTGGACTAATTCCCCTACTAGTGTGAAATGGCCAATACCAATTGTCATTTTGAATAAGTTTATGCATCATGGTGTTTCAAGAATCAGTCCTCTAAGAGTAGTGAAGTATTGTGTGTAGCATAAAGGCCCAGAAGAATGTCAATTATCAAACCATAAATTAGTACTTCTACCATCTCTAATGTAGAGCCTAATATGAGGATAGATATCTAACCTAGTACATAAGATTTGTTGAAAAGTACAGGACTAAGTACTTTTTTGAGAGATAGACCAAATGCTTCTTTGTTTGACATGAAACATATGCACCCATTTCACGCAGAGGCTCTCCTTTTCATAACATATTCTCCATGGCCTTTTAGCTAACAATACTTTTTTCATTCTGCTAACAGAGTTGATTCTCAACCCTCCATTTTCTTTGGGAAGACAAATGACACTCCATTTAACTTTGGAAGTCTTCTTACCACTTAGATTCAGCCCATGCCATATGAAGTCTCTTATGCTTCTATCAATCTTCTTCAGAAATCCTTTAGGAATTGGCTCAGTTAGATAGCCAATAGATGTGTACGTTATTGAAAATTGAAATTGCATGCTGAATCTACCTCCACAAGACAAAAACCTATTAGTCCACGTAGAAATTCTTTTATGAACTTTATCAATAAGAGATCTACATTGAACTTCCTTAAGCTTCCTAATGGAGATAGGAATTTCCAAGTAAGTAAATGGTAACTAATGAATGGATGGTCCAGCTTTAATAGTCACCCTTTGGATTCATCAGAACTTTTTTAATAGCTTAGACATATAAGTAGAGCTTTTTTAAATTAAATCTCAACCCAGAAACTTCCTACAATCTCTGTAAAGATGATAAGATAATCCCAATTGAAGAAGTGTCATTAGCACATAACATGAGTAAATCAACTGCAAAAGAAAGTTGTGTAATGTTAAGTTGTCTATAATGATAACGATATCTAAAAACTGAGCTTTCATCAATACACATCTGCGTCATTCTTTGAAGAACTTCCTTAGTGATGGTAAAAAGATAGGGAAATAGAGGATCCACCTGCCTTATTCCCCTAGCTACTTGGTATAGTTGAGTAGATTAACAATGAGAAAGAAACTGTAGATATGCAAGCATGAATCCAGTTAATAATCCTGCAAGGGTAACCAAAAGCTTAGAGAGAATTAATAATGAAACCCGAATCCACAGCATCATAGGCTTTAAGGAATTTTATCTTCTTAGATGTTTCAGTATGCTAACAAGTTTCTATATGATATATGGATTTATAAATCAACTTAAAGTTTTCCAATTGTGCAAATGATTATTCATGTTTAGTTTAAGTTTCCCACACCTTATCCTTGAATTAGACCTTCAAAGATTTTGAACACAACCGAAGACCATTGCCATAAGAGGACTGAAAAACATGAAAACAAGAAGTTGTAAAGCTTTTATAAGTAACATGATCTCAATGTGATAACTATAAGAACATATGTTAACTCTAGCGATAAAAAAATCGTAGTATAAAAAGAAGATGAAGGCAAATTAGGATGAAAAGAAAATTTACTTAATATTAAGAGAGGCAACTGAAACCAGAGGCAAAGTATGAGAGTGAGAGAGAGACACAATGGCAATATGAGAGTCAGACGAGAGGAGAGAGATGCGACCTGTATGTGTGAGGTAGGAAGGCTTTGGTTTTTTTGCTACCGTGAAAAGGATAGAGAAGAGGACTAGGAACGTTGATTTTTTTGGAACATTATTTTGTTATTAACAAAAATGATATCGTTTCAATAATAATTTATAGGTGACATTCAGACTTTAGGTTGATTTAGGTTATGGAGAATAAGCCCAAACCCGATTCAAAATCTAAAAATTAAAAAAAAAAGTTTAAAGTCAATCTAAATTTCAATTAACTCAAGTAGTTAAGCCAATTGATTTTGGGTAAGATCAAGCTTGACTAAATTTTAATTTCATATGATAAGAAAAAAGTACTTAATATTTGCACCAAATTTAGTGGACTAATATTGCCAAAAAAAAAGTTAAGTATCATCTTACTTATTCATTATAATAAAATACATTAATTATGTATTTTTACATATTTTATAGATTAATTATAATAAAATATAAAACTTTATCATCTTACTTATTAATATTATTAGATAACAAAATTTAATAAAATATGCACTTTAATGTTGTATAAAAATAATAATATATTACTATCTATGATAAATTAATTATTAATGAAGTAAAGTAACATTACATAAAATAAGAAATGATACATAAATATGATAAATTAATAAAACAAAAGAAAATTTTAATATAAAATTAAAATTAAAATTATTATTAATTACTTAAAATAAATTAAAAGAAAATAATGAATTATGTATCTTATTTATTAATATTATTACGTAATAAAACAATAAAATAATTATAATTTTATAATTTTACATATTGATATAAAACTCAACAAATTTAATTATTGATTAATTTTTATATGAAATGTATTAATATTGCATATATTACTCTATGTTTACTATAAGTAATTAACATACAAATGCGAAATGTCAAATCTATGATTTGTTAATTTATAATCGCTCCATATGAAATAATTATTTACATAAAGTGTCGTATTTCTAAAAGATGTTAAATTAGTAAAAAATAACAACAAAGCTTAAGAAGATCATTGATTCCAAAAATTTTATAAAATATAAAATCTTGATACAATATTTTTAACTAAATCGGTATTTTTGTACGCCTTATTATAACTAGACCATTAAGAGTTCATACCACCTAAAACATGAACAAACCAATTTTTTTAAAAACCGAACAAGCCAAGTGAAACTATTTTAATCATAACCAGTAACTTATAACCATTTTCGGCACAAAAACTACCAATAAAATCTTTCTTCTTTTTCACTAATGACATGAGAGATATATTCGTCGACATTAACGTTTAAACCCTATAAACTACTCTGGTTTAACCACCAATTTATCCATACAATCTGTTGGATCGGAGGAGTCCGTTTTTAAGGGAGACCTTTAATACGAGCCTAGCAAGAGAATATACTCATAAGCTTTGATGTCACACTTCAATCTAAAACTTTAAGACATTAAATTTATGGGTTTTTTCTACTTATATGTTATTTATTACCTCCATCCTTTTCAATGTTAGATTCCTACTCATTCTTGACATTCCAATATAATCATTCTACTCATGTCTTCCATGGGAAGGTAGGAAACACGATGGAAATATAAAAATATTACTTAACTGATGATTCAATTTTAATTTGTTTAAAATTAGGATTAAAATTTTATTATATTTTGAAGCATGAACTTAAAATTGATCATGACAAAACTAGGGTTTGGTTCTTTATAATGACTAGAACGAGATTATGAATAATAACCTTAGTTAATTAATGTGTGCAGGGGTCATTTATCTTTTGGCATTTAATTATTTTTTAGATTATATTTTGTATGCTTTTAAGTTTTTATCTCCTTAAAAGTTTTTGCCCAATTTATATTGTATTCGATTAAAACCCTCTTATTAAGGCATCAGAGTTGCTTGGTGGATATTATGTGTTAGGATTTATTTTATATATATCCTATTTGATTTTGGCATTTTAAAATTAGACATAGGATTTTCTTTAATAGATATTCTATTTTCGGTGGTATCTTGGTATTTAAAGATTATCCATATATGAGTTCTTGATTTGGAGAATTATATGCTGGAGATTTTGTTTTGGAATTGGGTTTTTTGATTTGGACAATTCGATATTGGATATGAGATGGGTAAGTAGAGTCCAAGTTGGACTGAATCTGTGCAATCCAAGTTTGACCATGATACTATCAAAACCTAGTAGCATACGTGGTTTATAAAAAACTTTTTGGAGCTCACGAAATTAGTGTTGTTGATTGCGGCGGCAGTGCATGGTGTCTTGGTTGATGTGGCAGAGGTTGAAGGGTTTCTTTGTGTGTGCTGAGTAGTAGGTGGTTGGTCTTTGCAGCTCACGTGACTTGGGCGTTATCTTCTTTGGCTGGCGGCTACG
>JANZLC010000006.1:21835627-21852211 GCA_026413385.1 Erythroxylum gracilipes
CTTGTTCAACAAGACAAGAAATAAAAATAATGTTTCTAGAAAGAGAAGGAATATAATAACAATTATTAAGTTCAAATGGTAAAGTCAAATAATATGTTCCTACAGTTAATGCTGCAACACTTAGACCATTGGCCACACCAACAATCACATCATCTTTACTTAACCTTCTAATGCTCTTTAGACCCTGCATATTTCAACATATGTATGAGCTACAACCGGTATCAAATACCCAATCTTGGTTGTTAACAGTAGTACTGGTATAAACTTTAATAATATCAATACCTAAAGTTGAAGCACCATTTTGCTTCTCCTTCTTTTGAGACTCTAAGTAAATCTGGCAGTTCCTTTTCCAGTGACCATTTTTGCCACAGTGGAAACAATTTCCTTTGGAGTTAGTCTCTTTGGCAGCAATTTGCTTACCTTTCTTCTTTATCCCACCTTTTGCCTTATTTGGCTGCTTCTTCTTTTGTATCTTGCTTTTCTGCTTGGAAGGCTTAGAAGAATGCACCAGCATCACAGCTTTGTGATTCTTTTTGATTGAATCCTCAACTATTTTGAGCATATTTATCAGCTTATGAATTGTAGTGGACAAATTGTTCATCTGAAAATTAAGCACAAATTGTGCATAAGAATCATGTAAACTCTGTAGAATTAAGTCTATACTTAATTCATGTTCCATTACAAAACCTAAAGCTGCAAGGCGCTCAATATAGCCATTCATTTTCAGCCCATGTTGTGTAGCTGAAGTTCCTTCCACCATCTTGCTTGTAAATAAAGCTTTGGATATCTCATATCGCTCGCTTCTGCTTTGTTCATCAAAAAGCTGTTTTAGATGATGCAAAATGGTACAAGAATATTTATGAATCTTTAGCCAGAGTAGAATGTCGACATGAATGTGATTCATATGATATTTTAGAGAGAAAAAACTAAGTACAACAATGAATTTATTTAGAGCTTAATCATAAGTTCTGATTAAGTATTGAGTTGATATAAGTCCATACTCAAACCTAAATGAGACAAATGTAGTAAAAGGAGTTAAGTATATGGTAACTGGATATTAAAGGGTTATAGTCAAACCACTAACTTTCTGATACTAGGGTGGCGACTCCAAAGAAGGATCTCAGTAGGATCCTTCAACCCGGGCTTCTGTCGAACACGACAATAGTTATAAAATATTCCTAGTAACTTTTTCACTTTAAAAACTTGCTTCCTCCAATGTAATGTCAAAGTAGCACTTAACAAAGCAACTTTTCCGTTATTCATAAAAAATGGATAATTCTGGAGGACTTCATCAATACGATCAAGATGATGTCCAACATCATGTCCTACCATCATATTTTCTATAACCAAAGTCTCTAAACACTGCACGTCTGTATCTACCCATTTGGACAACATAAAAACCATTAAAAAAATTTATTGTATGAGCATTAAACAGTAGCATTAAGAACACATCTCATGCTTATCCATTCCGAACAAATCAGAAAAACAAAATAAATGCTCATAAACACCAAGGATCAAACAAATCAATTCTTATTAATTAATTTCTTTTAATTAATGGTTTAAATATCATACAAACTCCCACTGACCAAATCCGACCCCAACCCCCTTAGAAAATGGGATATATATTTATCAAAAAGCTTCAGATTTTTTCCGAAATTAAAACTATATATATATATACACATTTTTCTAGTCAATAATTAATAATAAATATTTTTAAGTTCGGAAAAATATTTTTAAGCTATTGAAAATTTTTCGTTGACAAAATATAACAAACTGTAAAAAAATTTCAGAAAAACACCATCTGTGGGGGCCGCATGCGGCCCCACGTGCCACCATCTCGACTGGAGTTCATTCCAGTCTTTCCAGCACAGTCAGCAGCAACTGACTGGGAACATCACGCTCCAGGCCAGCGCTCGTGTATTATGCGCGCCGCCTTGTAGAGGTCTGATGGCGATGTGGTTGACATGGTTCGACTCCAAATAGATGGAAACCATATAGACGATATATAGATTCCAAAATCAAAATATAAAAGAAAACGATATAAACCATATAGATGAAAAAATACCCTTCTCAATATTTTAGACGAAAACCATTCAAGCCATTTAGAAAACCATATTGCAAGTACTTTCGAAAAATTAAGTATAGAAAATTTAAACCAAAACAATTATATTGTCTTGCAAAAAAGAAAAATTGTAGATATTGACTTTGTAAAGGAGAAGGTTATATGCAAATCAATACCTTAAGAAAAAGGACAAACAATATAGAGATAACATTCATATCTTATATTTCAACCTATGAAGCACGGACACGGCAAAATGGTGCCGTGTCCGTGTGTCCGACACGTGTCCGACATGGACACACGGTGGACATGCGGTGGACACGTGTCGAACACGCGTCTATATGTGTCAGAATAAAAAATTATTTTCATCGACTCGGATACGGCTCGGACACCTTAGAGATGGCTCGGACACGGTTTAAAATGGCTCGGACACGTTTTCCTTACACACAACTCTGAATAGCAGAAACTTGTGGTGTCGGATAGTAGAAACTTGTGGTGTGGCAACGATTTTCAGAGTTGTGTGTAATGGGAACCCACAACTCTGAAAACTGTGTACAGAGTCGTGTGGTTATTATACCAATTCTTTTGATTGCCGAATTGAGGAAGGAGATTTCAATTTGAACTTTTTTCATGCCTATATTGCCACTAAGCATGCAAGATTGTGAATTAATAAAATAAAAAATGATGAAGGAATATGGCTAGAAACGCAGGACAAGTTAACTACTGAAGCCAACAGATTCTTTACAATCCTTTTAACCTCACATGTGGAAGCAGATATACATAACCAGATTTTTGTATAATGGACGTGAAGAATTATTTTAAATTATGACAATGCAGTATTGTTAAAACAAATCAGTATAGAGGAAGTTAAAGCTACGCTTAGATTCTTAATGACTTAAAACTTAGAACACTAGGCTTTGATTGAGTCAATTCTTTGTTTTATCTTATGTTTATCAACGTAACAAATACCAAAATCTAAAAATAGGTTATGTTGGAAGTTTTGAAACCCATTAATCAATATATATTATATTATAAATTTTGAATTTTTTCTTAATTCTAAATTTTATAATATATATATATGTCGTGTCCGTGTCCACCAAATTTTAGAAGTTGGTGTGTTTCCGTGTTCATGTTCGTATCGTGTACCGTGTCCGTATCCGTGTCTGTGCTTCTTAGCTTGCGATAAAAAATATGGGAACTCCAGTAAACATGCAAGGAATTCAGGACGGATTTAATAAGTTGTAGTTTACCAGCATAAGACAGAGATTTGTTAACCCAAGATTTAATCCGCCGCTGAATCTTCTCAAGGAGTGGACGGCAATCAGCATAGGAGAGCCGTTTAGTGGACACAGGAAGCCCAAGGTAAAGAAGAGGGGGATCTTTCAACAGCATACCCATGGCAGCAGAAATCGAGGGTGCCATGGATGTTGCACCCTTTGACAAAATACAATGACTTTTAAGCAAATTGATCTACAATCCAGAATGTTGTCTGAAGAGACTAAGGGCCCGCAGAAAAGTCCGAATAGACTCCAAATCCGCTTTGCAAAGTAAGAGGAGGTCATCTGCAAAACATAAGTTAGTCATACCGAGAGACTTACACTTGGAATGATACTTAAATATTGGATTAGAAAGAGTTGCATGCCGGATAAAAGCATTAAGGGTTTCCATGACGAGAGGAAAAATATAGGGAGAAAGAGGATCCCCCTGGCGAATGCCCTTAGTAGCTTTAAAAGATCGAGTAGGAGCGCCATTAATCAAGACCGAGAAAGATGTCGAAGTGATACATTCCATCATCAACCGGGTAAATTGAGGTGGAAAGCCAAAGGCCTCCAATATGGCATGCAGGAAGCCCCAATCAATACTATCAAAGGCCTTATGAAAATCAATTTTCAAGGTGCAATTAGGTGGGCTTGAAGAAGTAGAATATCCTTTCAGAAGCTCTTGAACAATAAGAAAGTTATCCCCAATGTAACGATCGGACAAGAAAGCACTTTGGTTAGCACAGATTAACGGAGTCAAAGCTTCCTTCAATCTGGTAGCAAGGATCTTTGAGATAATTTTGTAAAGAAAATTAGTACACGAGATTGGACGATAGTCGGCAAAGGTGGTTGGAGTCATTCCTGTCGGAATCAAGCATAGGAAAGTGCGATTAATCTCTTTTAGCAAAATTTCAGTTCGAAAGAACTCATGGACGGCTGCCTTAACAAAAACACCAATAGTAGGCCAAGCTTGCTGGTAAAAGTAACCGTTAAACCCGTCAGGCCCAGGAGCTTTCTTTCCATGCATATTAAAAACACAAGCCTCAATTTCCTGATCCTCCACCGGTCTGGTTAAGAGAGGAAAAATAGAGGGCAAAACTTGCGTAAGGTTAAGACACTGTAAATCTCGAGAAGAGACAGTAATATGATCGGCAGTACTAAAAAGGGTGTGAAAAAAATCCAAAGCTGCATCCCTAATAGCCATCGGATCATGAAGAACAGTGCCATGATGAGAAATGGAATGAAGCTTGTTCTAGTTCCGTCTAGAAAGAATTGAGTGGAAGAAAAACTGAGTACACCTGTCACCATCTTGAAGCCAATTAACTCTAGCTCGTTGCTACAAAAGAGAGGAGTGATTGCTAACAGCATGCAGATAGGTGGAGAGGGCAAGCTTTTCCTGATCAAGAAGAATCTGGTTCATTGGGGAATCCGATAAAAGAGTCTGAATTCGAGTACGCTCAGATCTGGTCAGACTGATTGCTTCAAGGGTGAAGCCTTGAGAGGCCCTAAGAAGTTTAAGGGCCTGCTTAATAACTTTCAATTTCTGTACACATACAAACTGCTTGGTGCCCCGACATTCATGTGTAGCTCCCGCAAATAAGCATCCCTAAAACCAGGAACTGTAACTAAAAAATTATTGAAGCGAAATGGGTAATGAGTAGCCACGGTGGGAAACAGATGGGAAACCCGTATAGGAGTGTGATCCGAAAATAGAGGGTCCAAAAACATAGCCGAGCTGCTAGGGAAAGACTAAAGCCAAAGATTATTGACAAGTGCTCGATCAAGCTTTTTACGAATAAACCACCGATCCTTTTGCTTATTGGACCATGTAAAGAAATGACCAGCAAAACTAAGATCAGATAAGCCAACCTGCTCCAAGCAATCCAACAAGTCCCTGGAGTAATGACGAAGACTAATATTTCCCTGAGCCTCCGAAGAATAGAGGGTAGTGTTGAAATCCCCACAAAGGAGCCAAGGTTGAGAAACAGAACGACTAACATGGCGGATGGAATTCCATAGATCCTGGCGCTGAAATTCAAAATTGCTGGCATACACAAAGGAAACAAAGAGCTCAATGTTTCCCTGCAAAATTAAAACCCGAAGGTGCATAATTTGATCCGTAGCCTCAACTATGCCAATCTTAACTTTAGTAGGATTGAAGCAAATTATAATCCGGCCAAATGCATGATGATGGTGATTAGATATCCAGCTCCATTGAGGGCCTAAAATGAGAAGTTTATTCAAATTAGCCAATCTGATTTTACTTTCAAGTAAACCAAGCAGCAACGGACGTTCACGAAGCACAAAGTCCTTAAGAGCTTGCAACTTATAAGGGAGATTGAGACCACAAACATTCCAAGCCAAAATCGACATATTAAGAAACAGATGTGGTGAGGCCTTTACTCTTGCCCCGTTTTGATTTTCTAGTAGGAAGACCACTACTTTCAGCAGCAGAAGTGCAAGGAGAGGGGGGGACAGGGACATCCTTAACCAATGGACCAGAACATGGCGCAGAGGACTGAGGGGAATCAGCTAAACCAGAAACATCCACAGGGGCGATGCATAAGATCCCCATGGCCGCCTCCTCAAGAGGACAAGGGGGAAGGGCTTGGACCCAAAGCAGGATTAACAGCTGTAAGCAGGGTAGAGACTGGAGTCACAGTCGACAGAGAAGGAGCTGACTCAGACATAGGGAGAATAGCAGTAGTAAGAGAGGCAGTCGCAGAGTGACGAGCCTCAGAAGAAGCCAATGTCAGAGCCAGAGGGACGGAGGCAGGGACGAGTGAGACAGGAGAGCATGAAACGCCAACCTCCCTAGGAGGAGAGACAACAAGAGGTGTAACTGCCGAGGGACAATCCCGAGAAGACCCCATATTCGAAGCAGAAGGAAGAACCACAGAAGCGGTGGCGGTTGAATCTAGGGGGCAGTAGAACCAGCCCCGCCAGGAGAAGACTCAGCAAGAGCCATCAGTTCAGAATAGCTACCAGTAGAAAACAACCTACCCGTTGGTTTCCAAAGCGAGGAAGAAGCCTTGAGAGGGGGCTGCCAATGGTAAGAGACGGCGATGCTGTCCTCCCATAAAAGATTATCTTCTCCAAGTCGCATGATGGGAATTTCAGAAGGGAGGTCTTTGGAGAGGGGAACACTGACATAGACGCGGGCATAACCAATACGTTTCTTACACGCTATGTTTTCGTCCATGCAGAGGGGCATGCCGATGAAGGTGGCGAGATGACTGAGCCTTCTTCATTGTCCAATACTCCAAGGGAACTCGGTGGAAATTAACCTAGATAGGCAGAATCTGTACCTTGATTGTATCCAATGTGATAACCGGCTGCCAAAGTTGGAGAAAAAGAGGCTGACTCCTGAAATGCCAAGGCCCCTCCTCGAGGATTTTGTGAGCAGCGGAAACGGAGGAGAAGGAAAAAAGAAGGAGGTTATCTTCCAAGAGAAGGACATCAACAAGGCCCTTGTTCCTCCAGGATTTAGTCGCCCACCGCTGGAGATGAGGAAACGCCGACCGTCGATCAAGAAAAAAACCCACAAGAGTGGATTTCCAAGAATCAGCGCCCGCTTGAAGAGTAGCCAAGGCAGGGGAAACAATGAGCTTCCCTTCAACAACACTTGGGGGAGTGTAACTCAGAGTAGTCGGAATGGTATCATCGACTACCTTCTTCCAGGATCGGTGAGCATGGACAACAGCGGGCGGGGTAGGAGATGGGTCGGGCGGGTCAGGAGATGGGAGAGAAGGAGCAGAAGAAAGGGGAAAATCAGTAAGAGGGGGAGGAGATGGGTCGGGCGGATGAGGAGATGGGTCGGGCGGGTTAGGAGAGGGGTCGGGCATGGTCTAAGGTTGGAAAATGGGTCAAAGGCCAGAAAAGGTGGGGCTAGAAGATTCTTAACTTTGATAAGGCATAGATGGAGAAATTGGATTAGGTCTTTAGTTCATATATAATCATGAGCATTATATATCAACTTAAAATCGTAATACAATAAATTAGTATACCACTCACATCATTGTAATATTCCTTTTTAATGTAGGACAACTTTATTTTAAAATTTCTAACATGCGAATCTATTCGTTTTTTATTCATCAAAATTTGTCAACTTAATCAAATATTAATAGTGGGTGTTGAGGTAACTTGAGGAGAAATTGAACCAAGTTTAAGTGAGTCCACATATAATGGAGGATGAGCCTTTGAATAATTGGTAAAGTTATTTTATTATGATCAGAAGGTCACATGTTCGAGTAATAGAAACAACCTCTTTGTAATAAATGAAAAGGAAAGGTTGTGTACAATGATAACCCTCCCTCAACGCTCACAAAACGAGAAGCTTTGTACACTGGGATACAACTAAAAACCTTAACAAATAAATTATGGGTTTTATATTTATATATAACTCATTGTATCATTATATCTTTATTTGTGAATTTTTAACATATACTTACTAGAGTTATACCCAACAAAATGCACTGATTTTGAATAACATTTTAAAGATTAAATAATCTTAAATGGTTTTCTTCATCATTGTAATTTTATTTCTTTAATAATAAAAGTGGTAGATAGGTTGTTAATAATATAATAAGAAAATTATTAAAAATTTTGGTAAGAAATTCACAAAAAATTATTGTTCAAATATTAAAATAAATAGATTAGGGGAGGCTCCAAAAGAAAATAAATTGAATTAAAATAGTAAAAAGGACAAATCAAGAGGTTTAATGCCAAAATATAATATTATAACCCTAATAACTTTGCATTTTTAGAGTAAAAAGGTACTAAAATAGAAAAAAAAACTAATAGTAATTGCACATGTCTTATACATCTTTCCTATATATAATGGTAATAATGAACTTAAAAAATCATTAAACATTAAGAAAAATATATCCTTTATTGTTTTTCAATAAGATTTAACATACATGAATGTTGGTTTAAGTGTCACATTATTACATATGAAACTATATGTTTAGTTAAGTATGTGATAATATTAAAAATCAAAATATTTAAAGGAAGTGTGACTTTTTAAGCTCTTACCTATATGACGATTTATGTGTCTACAATGTTATTATCCCTTGAGTTTTGACTTATTTAGTGTTGTAATTATTTGGTTAGCGTTATAATGTTGTGATTAAAATTCACTACATACCAAATTTTAGAGCGAGATATGTTCACCTTATATATATATAACAATCATAAAATTAAATAATCATTAAATGTTAAAAAATATATCCTTTATTAATTTTTAATAAGATTTAAGATATATAGCTATGATTTAAGTGTTATATTGTTGTAATTGAAACTTGAAGTTTAGTTAAGTCTATGATCAAATTAAAAGTTCACAAAATTAGTTTGAGAAGAATTCAACCTATTTGGCCTAAAAGTGAAAATTTTTAAATACTAGAAGTTTTGGAAATTAGTTTGCTTGAGAATTCCTAGATACGGGAAAAGGTAAAGAAATCCAGGATGTGGGAGGTAGGACGATTAAGACTCTATGAATACGTGATGGATAATTAGTCAAAACATGGATATGATAGGATAAAATTGGAAGTTGGGAAGTTTAAAGAGAACTATTTGAGGAAGTTACATCCGAGAAGAAGTTTAAACACATTAGAAACACATTAGAAACACACACAATTGGGATAGATAATCATACAACAAAATAGTAAAAATAACCAGGCCTTATCACTATCTTAAATTTTCTTTGTATTTGATACTTTTCTTTTACCTAAATCAAATCATTTTTAATTCTAATCTTATTCCAATACTCTTTATCATTTTATTAGTTTAGGATTCTATTCACTAAGTTTTCTAAAGCCCACCAATCTTGTTGATAAGAAGTTAGGTATAAAATTTGGGAGAATTTCTCCCTAGGACGCTCAAATTCAAGGATTGATCATAAAATCGATTAACAATTTGACAAGCTTTGTGGGACCACTATGTCACATATAAGGAATGGAAAAGAAATCACTATGCATCCAACCCTGGAGGAAGAGGTCCCTACTTTAGTATGAAATGAATGCTTTATATCACAAATGATTGAAAATTTTAAGAAAGCAGCATCACTTTCAACTAAGTCTCTAATTGGAGAGAATTAAAAAATGCTTTAACTATCAACATGAAATGACATCGTTCATGTAAATGAGATTCTAGAATTGAAGTCCAACTCCGCCTTTAAGGATGAAACAGTTAAAATATTAATGGAGAATGTGGACAAAACTTTCTCCTTTTTAGTATAGGTCGCTGGGTAGAATTCTCCCTTTTTAGTAGGATATATATCTGAACGATTTGTGGGGGAATCTTGTACCAAATGCAATTGAAATTCGTGAGTGTAATCACCCTCCAGCTTCTTCTTTTGTGGAAGAACAATATGTTCCTCATCATAAAAGAAAGGATATTCCTAGTACACTTGTTTGCATTAATCCTAGAAATGGCCGATAGGTTTCTAGGATTTAAGCTCCTACAAAACAGTGATTTAGTTTTGAAGTTGAAGCTAATGGACCAAATTACGGATGAGGGAGCAACCTTTTAACTATAAATTGTAATCTTGCTATTGCTTCTTGACAAATGAGACAAGATGATATGGAAGATGTTAGAGAAGTTGTTCAAAAACACTATAGGTTTGACTTGAGGTAGGTCAACTACTTGAAATTCCATAAATCTTATCCATAGTATAGACCATGAAAATCCTTCTCCCCGAGGCCATATAATTCTTGAATTTAATTTATTTTCTAGTGAAGATGACCAATTAAACATTGAATACATTGCTAGATTCACTATTCAGTGTGATGAATTGGTTAATTATGAAAATTTTAGTAACTTAGGCTTAGATTGTTCCTAAATTTGTTAATAAGCACACTTTCTCCTAGTATGCTTTGTTTTCTAAGAGTTTTGTTCTACTCGATTTTTTGGATTGAACCTGAAGTCAGTATAACTGAAATGTCTAGAGTTATTATAAAAAGTGGCAAAAATGCAGACATATTCATCACTTGATTCAAGAAGAAGAGAAGTCAATGCCATGTTGCACTCCTGAAGGCCAAGTATGTAAAGTTAGCTCAAAGGGGTCTAGCTATTAAACCTATAATTTTTTTTTCAAAGTATAGAATATGTGATTTTCATAAGTTAACACCAAAAGTATCTGAATATGATGAACTTTTTAGGGAAGAAGCAAATAAAAAAAAAGAGTCAAATTGGTACTTGTTTTATAGAAACAAATTTATATGATTCAGTAGTGGCTGAAGGTTATATCCCTAAAACCTATGTTTGCTCCATTCTAGAACATCCTTTATATCTTTTTAACATCAACATTTTGTTTCATTTTAAGAATCCAATTGTTCCCAATATCTTTACTCCTATTAGGGAGACTAACTAAGTCCCATACTTGATTTGAGCTTAAAGAAGTCATTTCTTCTTTCATTGCTTTCATTCATTCTTCTTTAGCAAGACCATTAAGAGCCTTATATACATTCTATTGCTCACTATCTTCTTTTGGGATAATCATGTGAATTTCCCCTTCTATTTGAAAATTACTTTGGAAAACCATGCCACGATTACTTTGGCGTAAATATGCTTAATGAGAAATAAATTCATCAATATCTTGATTACTCTCACTCAGATCATATACGATAGGTAAATTATTAGTGGATTGTAATCTTGAATGTCTTTGAGTTAATTCTTCAAGTTCTAGATTGCTTTCACTCGGATTAAGTCCCTCTTTATGATTCTCAGTAATAGAATCATTCTGATCAAGAGTTTCATATAGAAAAATATCTTTTCCTATTTCACCCTACTTTGGAAAATCATTCTCTAAGAACATGACATCTTGTTATCCAAACTAAGTTACTTCTTCATACATCGTTTACCTATAAATACATATCCTTTTGAGTGTTTAGAGTATATAATAAAGATGATTTTCTTCCCTCTTAGTCATAGTTTCCCATACCTATAAGAGAGATTATAAGTGTATGTAGCACATCCCTATGATCTTAGATGTTCCATGTTAGGTTTTCTTCCTATCTATAACTTATATGAAGTGTTTGTAACTAATTTTATGGGCACTTGATTTAAGTACATATGTGGCCGTAAGCAATGCATCACCTTAATATATGATAGGTAGATTTTCTTATGTCATTATAGACCTAACCATCTCTAGTAGAGTTCTATTACATCTTTCTATAACGTCATATTGTTGTGGGGTTTGTGTAATAATTAACTGTCTTTATATTCCTTTTTTATGACATAACATCTTGAACTCAGAAAAGTATTCTTGTCCTTGATTAGTTCTTAATGCTTTTATTTTCTTGTCTGATTGATTCTATACTAGATTTATGTATTTTATGAAACAACCTAACGATTCCTATTTTTGAGAAATCAAATAGACATGATTATACTAATTATAGTCATCTATAAAAGTGATGAATTACACAGCCCTATACCGTGCCTTTACATTCATTATATCACAGATTTCAGTATGAATTAATTGCAATAGATAAAAAGCTCGTGTTCCATTTCTAAATGGATTTCATGTCATTTTACGTGCTAGACAATGTTCACAAATAGGTAAATCTATTTGATGTAAATTACCAAAAAATCCTCTAATCGAGTTATTCGATTTTGGCCTATATGGCATAGTCTAACGTGCCACAAAATTGCATTATTATTGGAATTACTGGATGATGTAAACAAAGAATAACTTATATTATTATTTCAATAAACAACATCTAGAACAATAAAACTGTCTAACATAAAACCATGACCATAATAAATATTTCCAAGATATAAATCCATACCACCCCTGTAAAAATTTACATTGAAACAAAGACTTATTAAAAACAACATAAAGATTAGATTCTTTTAAACCTTTGGAGCATACAATACTTCATGTAAGATAAGGGTCAACCACCAAGCATGTCGAATTTGTATGTTCAAATTTCTTGTACAATAACCCTTGACTTGTCTCCTACGTAAATCCATTAAGTTTTATACAAAATTATTCAAAATTCCACGAAGGCATCTCTATCCTTCACTATATGGTTGGTTACTCCTGAATTTGCAATCCAGAAAGGATGTGATTCAGTTAGTAAAATAGAATAGGAGACATTCATAAAAAATGTAGTCACAATACAATTGTACCTTTTTAGGCTCACTACAATCATGAGCAAAATATCCTTTATTGCCTCAATTAAAGCACTTGACTCTTTTCATTTTCTACTTCTTAAATGAAGTTTTCCTTTTCTATACTAGATTCATTTTGCCTTCTTTGACTCCTGAGTATAGTAAGTTTCTTACCCTTTTTCCATTTTGATTACCATGATGCTTATGCTTTCGATTCATAACCTTATATGAGCTAGTACAATTGCACATACCTCTAAGGATACCTTTGAGGCTTTAAGGCATTCTTCTTCTAGTATAAGATGTCTTGTAATATTTTCTATCATCTTGATACTTTAATTTTGAGTTCGATGCATCTTCATATGCTCCCACCTCTAAGATAATGACCGGATCATAACTTGCACTTGTGGCTCATTTGATAATTTATGACCAACATCATGTAACTCACTTATCATGTTTGACAGATGCCTCGAATGCTTTGCATTGAGTAATATGGCTGTTTCTTATTGGTGCTAAACTTAACAGTGAGTGACCTTATTTTGATCACTGAGGTGCCTTTAAAATGTGCAGTTAAAGCAAACCACATGTCCTTATTAGTGCCATATATGAGGAACTTGTACATAATATCATTATCCATATTGCTTAGTAATGTAATACGAGCCAATGAGTTTTTTTTTTCAAATTTCGTAAGTATCATGGTCCCTTTTGTGTTGGGCCATATTACCTTCCTTAAGAATATCCATGATTATGTTTAATGGTTCAAGAGCCTCTTGCTCTTCTAGTACATATTGAATTTTCATGTTCCAAATTTCATAATTATTGCTATTTAATTTCTCACCCTTGTTGAATCCATCAATAATATTCTTTGGTGTAATAGCTATAATAGAAATGCAAAGTTTCTACAGAATTAAATAGTATCCTTGCACTTTATATTGTCATGTCATACATGTATATTTTACGAATAATTAGTTTTCAATTATCTGCAAAATTGAAAGAGAACATATGTTCTCAATCATCATTTGTATGACAAATGAATACCAATTATCATACTTAAAAAGAAATGTCAAGTAACATTCATACTCAAGAAAAATTGTCAAGTAAGATTCATATAATATATGTATTGATAATTTGAACATGCCAAACTTGCCATACATAAATAAACGTAATTAATATAAAATTATAGTATTCCATTTAAATTAGAAATACATTTCTAATTAATATCGAACTAATCGAAATAAATTATAACTAAGAAACTTATTTCTAATTCAGATACTAATAACTTTTTTTTGGTAATAATACGAATAATTTCAATTTAATTTGAAACTTGTTTTAAATTTTCATTCAACTTATGAACTTAATAATTTAAATTTAATTAGAAACTTATTTCTAATTAAATTGAAACTGATAAATTGTTTAGAAAATTATTTCTAACTATTATTAGTAAACTTATGAATTTAATAACTTAAATATAATTAGAAATTTATTTGTAATTAAAAATGGATCAATCAATATATGTGTGTGTGTGTATTTAGAAACTTATTTCTAAAATTTAAGTAAACTCATCTCTAATATGTAATGTACGTTTATAAGTCCACACTTATAGCCCAAATTGTATTTTATTTTACATTTTAATATATTATAAGGCTTGGTCCATATATTTTCTAGTCCTTATTGGCCCATTAAAATGGGCCCAAAATCATCTCAAAACCCCAGCCGATAAATCCCTTTTGTTATTATGTGTTGGCCCATCTAAGTGTGTAACCCTATACTCGTCCTAACAATTTCCAGCCGTCTCCTTCAACCTTAGGCAACGATGATGAATAGGAATCTCCCCAGGCAGCAAGCACTTGGGCAATTGTGGCGATCTGGACAGCAAAAGATGGTGACGCTTCCAAATCCGTGTCACAACAGAAGTGCTATGCCGTTGGAGTGGAGAGGCGTGTCACCTTCACCAAATAGTTCCTGGGACGCTGTTCACCAGTGGCTTTTCCACCGAAGGAGCGTGTCACCATCACCAACCAGCGCCTCTTTGGTTCCTTATTCGGGTTTAAGTTGTCTTTTAGGTGTCTATTCTTTTGATTTTTTTTTTTAGAGTCACAAGTGTTTTTCTAAACACTATTTTAATCTATAGTGCCGATTGCATTGATGCCCAATTATTTATGATGGTTGTCTTTTTTGTCCTCATCTATGGTATACATGGTGTCAACATCTATGGTACATAGTATAAACGTGGATGAGATTTATACTGTTAGGCAGCAAGCAGACCAGACATTAAATCACGCATTACTTTTTAAAAAATAATTTAAAATTTCAATTACCAAAAGAAGATTCATAACTTTGATGAAATTGTAGGGCAAGGAAGTAAAGTGCCAAGCCAACTTACTCATAAACATTAAAAAACTTGTTCCTAACATGTCATTAAAGTAAATGCATCCGAATTGACCTTTCACGTGAAAAGTAGAAAGTGTGAAGGAATAAATTTATAACACCCATAAGAAATTTATGAGTGATTGGTGAAAGTTGATTTGAAAAGACATTTTCGTTTCACATAGCACACGTTCGGTTGTCTTCTAATGCAGGGTTACGAATATTTTCTAATCAATTAGAACCAATAGCAGTATTCTTAGTTAATTAGACTATCCAAATTTATGATAGTACTAATAATTCAGAGTCAAGTTCAATACTAAAATCTAATATCTACGGAGACTTATGCGTTAGCATGCTAAACCTATATTTATGTATATGTTCAACGACCTACAAGTTACCTAAATCACTTGTAGTAATTAAAAGAGTTTGACTATTTTTTGGTAAATCACTTTAAAAAGAGATAAATATTTTCTTTTGAAATTTTAGAATTATTATGGAAACTCTTATCTTTATCCCATTGATAGAAACCAGAAATGGATCAACTGAAGCAAACATAAAGTATTAATAGATTACTTTACTATTACAATTTACAAATGTGAGCGTATATATACGGTGCAGATATTGAGTAGACACACAAAAACACCAAAATAATAGTATTATTAATCTTTGAAACGTCACAAGCTTTACTATAAAGCATTTCAAAACAATATGCGTTCTACCAACAGCATAATTATACATGAACTAATGCATATACAGAAAATTGTACAAAAATAATTAATAATTTGAAGCATTGTACATAAAAAGTAAAATATCATTAAATTATATTGAGAAAAAAAAATTATTTGTGTACAAGATTTTAATTACAACTTTAACAATTCTTATATATAAAATAATAAATATAGAGACCAATTTACAATTATAAATGCTGAGATTACAAAAAAAAAAACTGAACGACTAGCTAGGTTTATCCATGTCAATGAACTTATAATAATGCAAAAAGCTTAGCTAAAATATACTAAAAATATTGTGAGTATTGAAAAAATAAGTTTTAATTAAGCAAACATCGCATAACTTTACCATTCACGACATATCACTCAGCAATTGCATCTTCATCAATTCTATAATCCAAGAAAAAGTATTAAATTTAAATTATAATACAAAAGGGAATTAAAAGAAAAATGTATAAGAGAAGTAATTAGTACCATTCGCTTTCATCTTCATTGCTATCATAATCTGGGCCAAGTAATTTTCTGAATAACTTATCATGTTTGGCTAATTTTGCTCGAGTCTGTTGTAATTCAACCTTAAGCATCTTGTTTTCCTTTTGAAGTTATTGAATGACTGTTTTATTTGATGAGGTCGAAATATTTGGCTTAGGGCTAAAGCCAAGACCTTTGACAAAGCTAGAATGTGTACCAAGTACGATGTTGCAAATGTCTTCTACATTGACCTCAATTTTCTCTGTCATTGATTTTTCTAACAACTCTTGCATCTTATTCTAAAATTAAAAAACTAATATTCAATCCAAATATTATTACTTACTACTGCATTAATAAATGAGCTTAAGTATTAACAAATTTTCACTCACATAGTTATTTTCTGCTTCTTCTAACATTCACTCTTTACCTTCCTTATAGTGAGTAACTTTGTATAGTGTGATTCTATCACATGCTGTCCATATACTTCCTTCTCATTCTATGTTATGAAAGAAAAATATATGGCACAATAAATAATATAGTATTTATTGATATACTTATAGCTTGTAAACAAAGATCTTATATATTCATTTTG
>JANZLC010000006.1:21860228-21876682 GCA_026413385.1 Erythroxylum gracilipes
AAATAAATAATGCATGATAAAGCAAAATCCTGATTTCTCACAAAAATTTTCACAAAATTTCAAAATTCACAATTCTAGCCCTAACATGGGTAACGGGATGCTACAAATCTAGTTCTCAACCGCCTCAAGACCCTCGCAATGTTGACTCTCACACTCGCAAGAAACTACAGAAGCAATAGAATATTCAAAGGCAATAATAACACAAGAAAGTGATACAGTAAACTTTCAACCTTTATTACTTCCCTCAAAGTATGCAAAGGAATATTCTCTCAACTCTGTGTGGAAAGCAAGGCTTAAATGAGCTATATATATAGGCATCAAGGCTTGGGGAATAAGTTAGAATCCTAGTAGAACTCTACTACCCATTATCGTATCTTATCCTATCAAATTACATCGTTATCTTATAACATTACATTGACATCTAAATCGGACTCTATCTGATAAGATCTATCTACATCCCAACTTACAAGATAAAAGATTACACATGATCTATCCCTATCCACGAAAATGTCCACTATCTTCAGATGATCCTCCCCTGTGGTCTTTATTCTTTAGCATTGATTTTTATCCTCTATGATCTTATCCACCACATCATCCAAGATCCCCACGATCTCTATCCATTGATGATGAGTCATCCAAGACAAAGCCAGTCATAAATCTGTTGAAAAGGGACATCCAGAATCGACCTATAAATCTGGAATCTTGGTCACTCAAAATGTCCGTAAGGACTCTGAAGTATTTCACAACGTTCTTATAGAACAACTCTACTGCAATATCCAAGGGACACGTTGCTAGTGCTAGCACAAAGATTCCATACTTGGAGAAACGATCTACAATCACCATGATTGTCGCCATGTTGTCCACTTTTGGAAACTCTCCTATGAAATCCATCGAAATTGACATCCACGGTCTTTCAGGAGTGGATAAGGGTTGTAGCAAATCGGCTTCCTTCTTCCTCTCCTGTCTATCCCACTGACACACTAGGCACATCTTGACATATACCTCAATGTCATTCTCCATCTTCGGCCAATAGTAGGAACGAGCTAGGAGTGCCATCATCCTCTGAACTCTGAGGTGACCAACCCACTGTGAGTCGTGCGTCTCCTTTAACAGTTGTTTTTACAAGCTACCAAAATTTAGTACATATATTTGACTACTTTTAGTCATCAACATCTCATCATCATATAGTCAAAACTTGCGCACAACACCTTCCTTAACTTGTGAGATCAACTTATAGTACGTGTTGTCCAATGGAGCCGCAGTTTTGATTTGCGCTAACAGGTTAGACTCTAGCCTTGTAATGGCATATAGGGCAGCGAACACCTCCTTCCGACTCAAGGAATTCACCACGTTGTTGTGCTTCCTCAGTTTATGCTCCCACTTGAAGTCATATTTAGCAAAGAACTCCTGTCACTAGGTTTGCTTCGCAGATAACTAAACGTGTTAGCAATATTGTCCGTACAAACAACGAACCTGGTTCCTAATAAATACACTCGCCATGTCTCAAATTAATGTACCTTACCGAGCATCTCCTTCTTATGCGTCGAGTGTCGTTGCTCCGTACCGTTGAACTTTCGACTCTCAAATGCTACGAGATGACCTTCCCATACTAGGACTCCTCTAATGGCTTTGTCTGATGCATCCGTGTGTACCTCAAATAGAAGATCAAACTATTGCAACTTCAACACAGGTTCGGTTGAGATAGTGACTTTAAGTATCTTGAATGCCTCCTAACATGCATCCAACAAACACCACTCTTGCTTTTTTTTAGCAAGTCTGTTAAATTTCCCCTTTCTTTAAGTATCCCACTATAAACTGCCTATAGTAGTTTGTTAGTCTAAGAAAACTCTATAATTCCCATACTGTCATAGGAACCTGCCACTCAACTATCGCCTTCACCTTTTTTGGATCCATCCTGACCTGACCTTTTCTCACCAAGTGACCCAAGAATCTGATCTCTGACTGTGCAAACTCACACTTTTGCATCTTTATGTAGGGCTTGTGTTGCTTTAGTCACTCGAACGCTTTCCTCAAGTGTTCAGCATGTTCATCCATATCTGTACTATACACCACGATGTCTTCGAGATATTACATCACGAACTCATCAAGGAAATCGTACAGCACATCATTCATTAGGTTGCAAAATGCTACAGGGGCGTTAGTCAATTCAAATGGAATGATTAGAAATTCTTACGATCTATACCGAGTCATACCGTTGTCTTTTGCTCATCGCCCTTAGCTATCTGCACTTGCCAATACCCACTCCAAACATCCAGCTTCATAAAAACCGCAGCCCTCGATAATCTATCCATCAAATCTTGAAATAAGGGAACATGATACTTGTTTTTTATTATTACCTTGTTCAATGCTCGATAGTCCACGCACATTTGAAGTTTTCCATCCTGCTTCTTCTGAAATAGTAACGGGACACCATACAGGGCTTTAGAGGTTGGACGAACCCTGGCTCCAATAGTTCATCAAGTTGCTTTCGAAGCTCCCTCAACTACAACAGGGACATCCTATATGGGGTTCGTGTAAGTGGGATAGCTCTAGGAATCAACTCAATCCTATCATCTATCTCTCGACGAGGGGGAAGAGTCTTCGGTAACTCTTTCGGAATCACGTTCTGAAACTCTCTCAACAAACTTGCAACCACGTTGGAGACTTCCACCACTTGTCCTCACTAATCTCCCACATGGTAACGAGATAGGTTTCCATACCTTTCTTTAACCCTTTCTCAATGCTTATGGCCGACACATGTGCTATCGTCATTGTGTAATCTGTCATTCCACTACCAGATCTACAATGGTTAATAAAGAAGGAACTTTTCTCATGCAGGATCATCATACCTTCCAAACTTGGATACAACACCGCCTTTGCTCCCTTTAAGAAATCTATCCCCTTTAACTCAAAATCTTCAAGTGGTATGACCATGCAATTAAACTTGGCATGCCAACTCCCTATGCTCACTAGGACGTGGTAAGTAGCTCCTACCACCACTTAGTGCTTTACTTGTAAGGGTTTCTATCGTTATTAGGGTATTCAACACCTTGAGCTCTAACTTACCCACCATCCTTTCCACCACGAATGTGTGTGTCGCACTAGTATCTATCATCACGGTTACCTTCTTCCCATTTACTTGTATCCATACATACATTAACTTATCAAAAGGGTTAGACTTCAATAAGGCGATCAGATTTAGAGTTACCTTCGAATCCTCCTCTTCTTCTTCGGTGATCAACATATCAGCTTCTTCTTCCTTGGACATTCTCTCACAAAAATTGGACCATTACTTAGGTAATAAGCAAGTTTTCCCTTCTTGGAGGACATCTCCCCACTATTGAAGCCATCGTTTTGCCTGCCTTTTCCCTTGAAGTCTCCCTTCTTGGAGTCTTTCTTCTTTTTTCCCTCGTTCTTCTCCTGTTAGGCTAGACCTTTACAATTGGAAGAATTTAAGGTGCCCACCTTAGTTTCCTTCATCACTAGAAAGCCCACCAAAGCATCAGCATCCGTGATTGCACCAACCACGTCCTTCACATTTTACCTTCATAACTCCATTTGTGCTCATGGTTATAACCTAGATAAAAAGTTGAAGAGCTTGTCTATGTTTGACATATTATTAATGTCAAGCATTAGAGAACTAAACTTTTTAACGTACTCTCGTACTGATCCATCCCTTTTCAGCTTCTTCAATGCATCCCTCACGAGCCAAGAAGTGTTCTTCAGAAGAAGTTGATCCTTCAACTCCTTCTTCATCTTATCCCACATGTTGATGTGGTCTCTACCCGCACTAATCTCTGCAGAGGTCCTCGTTCTCCACCAAATCTTGGCATCCCCATCCAAGTACATGGTCTTCATATTGACCTTCTCAGCGTTGGGTATCTTCGTAGCTACAAAGTACTGCTCTATGTCTTATAAAAAGTTCTCAAGTTCTTTCGCGTTCTGAACACCTTTGGAAACTTTGGGCTCACACACCTTCACTATGGTGTTCTCCATATGTCCAGTCTTCTGTGTTGCAACAGTATGTCTTAAGATCGTCATCTCGAACCTAGTATCCTCTTGTGCCTTCATCAACTATGTTATTTGATGTTGCAACGCCTGGATTTGTTCCGCCAACATCTCTATCCGAGTGTTGTAGGAAGTGATCTCCTCCTCCCCTTGAGGAATTAGGCCAATAAGTTCCTCCACTCTGTTAACACACTTCATTAAATTGTTGCCTCCTTCCTTCTTAAAATATGTCTCTGATACCAGTTGTTACAAAGGTCTTCTTAAGCATCAAACTTATCTGCAAGTCACGCCTACTCCTTTGCACAACAATCTTACTTAAATCCATTTAAGCAAGACTCAACTTTCCCCACGTGATCGTCGACCAACAATCTAGTTCTCAAATACCTCATGACCCTAGCTATGTTTAACTCTCATACTCGTAAGAAACTATGAAAGTAATAGAATATTCAAAGGCAACAATAACACAAGAAAGAGATACAACAAACTGCCAACCTTTATTACTTCCCTCAATTATACACAGGAACGCTCTTTTAACTCTGTATGTAGACCAAGGCTCAAATGAGCTATATATATAGGTATCAAGGCTTGGGGAATAAGTTAGAATCCTAGCAGAACTCTACTACCCATGATCACATCTTATCTTATCATATTACATCGTTATCCTATAAGATTACATTTTCAGAATTTTTGAGCACCTTCTACTCCACACTACAGTTAAGATCTCCTACAAATTTCCCTTATTTGATAATAGCTCCTTTAAAAATTATATATGTTGCAACATCTACACAAGGGCCTCAATAAGGTGTAAGTTAACTTGAAGTTGCTTAAACATTTCAAGAACTTATCAAACTATGCACCCGTTCAATCTTTCTTAACTTTAGCAAGATAAGGGATGACAGGTCGATATTCCTTTACTTTTCTAAGGTGGCCTTCACCTTTATCTTTTACTTGACTCTTAGTAGTCTCCTTCTTCTGCTGAAATCTCTTTTCCAATCTTAAGGTGATTGCCATTACACATTCTTTAAGATTTGTTTCAGTTATACTAGGCAAAATCCCATATGGTCTTTCAAACACTACTTTTGCAATTTGATCGATCTGAACCTCCTAGTTACATATAGAAGCCTTCGTTCGTTTAATGTTTTACATCAGAATCTTGAGAAATTTTTATTATCTTCTCTTTTAGATGGCTTCTTAGTTTGAGGAGGTTGTTGCTAAAATCCTAGAGGAGGGATATTCCTTTATTGCCCTTGATTCCCCCAAGACAAATTGGGGTGATTCCTTTATCCTGAATTATAGGTATTGCGATATAGATCATTTTGGGTATAGGAGCATTCTTCATGTAATCCACATGTTTGGGCTGTGATGTTTGAGAGTTTTGACCTAAATGTTCCAACCCACACACCTCACAACTAAGGGCTTGTCACAGTCCATCTGACAATGCTGGAATCTGGTCCCATCAAGTTCAGTCTAGCATAATTGAAAATCGTCTTTAGTTAGTCTGCCATGGTTCATGATTCCTCAGTATCAATTTGACCTCCCAAGTCCTCTATTTCTCAATCTAACTTGAACTCTCTCAGATGTGTTCTACCGAGATTTCTATGAGTTATTCTTTCGATTTCTGGATCTTCATTCACTAAGCTTGTTGGATCACTTAGGGTCATAAATTGACCAAAGAATCAATATTTATGAGAACAAGAAAATTCAAAGAGACAATACAATCAAAAAATAAATTTGAAACAAAAATAAAATAAAATAAAGTAAAAATGGCTAAATTAATAAAAGCTAGGCTTTTCTAATATTACTAATCCCAAGCAACAACGTCAAAACTTGATTGACTATTTCTTAAGCTTATAATAATTTATTAATTTTAAACCAAAATTGCACGATGTAGCTATAGCTGTCACAAATAAGTCATGTCGATCTTACGAGGATTGTAAGTACTAGTATTAAACTTTTTCTTATTATCTAACCGTTGAATCAAATTGTGAATTTAATTAAAAATTAAAATAAATAAACTAAACTAATCTTGAGATAATAGTGAACTTAGAAAAAAAGAAAATACTACAAAAATTGATATTAAACAAATAGTACCTAGGTGATGAATCCTCCGAATTCTTAAATATTAACCCTTTTTCATGTAATTGTATTGTTGATTATTAGATAGTGAAAATTCCTATCTTATATTAATATCTTTTTCAAGACTATTAGCAACTAACCTCTCAGTTGATTAACTAAAATCTCTTTCGAGTTAAAGCCCTTAAGGTTGCATTAATGATTCATGAATTTTACTATTTAGTTTGACCCTAATCTAGAGGATTTATATCGACTTACCTCTAGATTTGCATGCAACTCTTTCTAATTATGGTAGATCTATTCACACAAAAAGATTTCTCAATCTCTATCATATGAAATCAAATTATTAACTAATATTCCAGATATACTAGAATAAGAATATAACTAATTAAATCTCAATAAATCAATCAATAAATTGCATTAAATAAAAGGTCAAATCATATTGTTATCAAAACTTAGGGTTCATCATTCCTAGGCACTAAACAAATTAGTTCCCACTCATAGAAAACAAGACCAATAACAAATATTAAGAAAAATAACTAGAAAATAAAGAATTCATATTTTAAATCTCCTTTTTTTCTTCAAGGAATCTTTTTGCAATTTGGATTGAATGAAGCCCTATATCAGATCTTATGATGTAATCTTCGTGTTTTCCTTGTCCTTTATTCAAAGTTGTCTCTTCTTTATGTTTCTTATGACTAAAAAATGTTCTAAAACTCATCTCCTCTTTATTTTCTTCCATTAACATCCTTTTGTAGTAAAAACTGGAGTTTCAGGGATATACACCGTCACCTACACAGTCGTGTAGGAGACCATGTATCTCTAAAAATACCTGAATTTACAATTTTACACAAGTATAGAAACTTACGCAGGTAATATACACGACCGTGTATATCAACATACACAAGCACGTAACATCACATAACCAATAACGATATTCTTCAAATCTCCACACGTTTATAAAGACTTAGATAGTGATTGTACATGGTAGTGTAGGTCCTCACTTACTTTAAATCTTTGTTTCATGTCACAATTTCATTTGAATTCTTCTCCTTTTAACTCAAGAAGGCAATTATCACCTACAATTACACTTAAAGTGAATTAAGTACCAAAAATACTAGAAACTATTAAATAACAAGCAAAAGACATTAAATATAGGTATATAAAGATAGTCAAATAATCATTTATCAATATTACTATGTTTTAATAGTACTTATGATGTATTCTATTCAAGGAAAGCTCAATCAATAGTTGTTGGATACAACATGAACTGTATAAAGATACTTGAGTGATGAATATAAGATTGATCACCTTAAAATAATTAAGGAGAATGTTCTATTATTTCTGACTAGTATTGATTTAAAAAAAATCCTTGGCCAAGGTGAAATGACACTTTGTAAAATAGTTTACAAATGTTATTAAGAAAACCAATTGCTAATGGTGGAGAACTAATAAAATTGGACTCAAATAGAGTATAATGCTCTATATCTAATTAGAACATTGTATGACGAAATGATTGAATTATACAGAAAAATCAATACATGGAAAAGTTAGTTAAAACTATATTAATATTCTTAAATATTTAGGTAGTCATGATGAGTTGTTAGATGTCAATGTTGATCTATGGATATAAATTATTTAATTTGAGAATTAAAGATTAATTAATTAAGTTTAATTTATCTAATTCTAAGTATGATTTAGAGATATAATTTATATCTACCGCCAATATATTTAGGAACCTAATGTGTAACACACAAAGAACAAGGTGAAAGAGAAATAAGGTGTTTTAATCAAATTGAACTTGATTATAAAGTTTGAAAAACTCTAGGATTAAATATGAGATATTTAATAAATAAAGATCAATATGAGATATTAGATCTTATTTAGACTTAATTGATATTTAATTAGTATTTAATTAGGATTAATTGTAATTCTAATTAAATTTTAATTAAAATTAGTTTTTAATTCAATTAAATTACTAAAATGTCTATATCCTATTATAAATAGATTTAGGCTCCAAGGAAGCTAGCATAGTGCCTAACCCTCTTTACATCAATTGTAGAATTCTCTCAACATAAATGTGGATAACATTAGAAGTTAGATACTTGCACGACTACAGTGGTAAAGATTATTCATTTTCAAAAACAATTTAAGAAAAACGATAAGAAAATGATCAAGCTTCGAAATCAGATATGAGTTTTGATTTATGATTTATTATTTTTTTGTATTAATCATATTATAGAATTCAACTGATCTTAATTTTTGAGAAATCAAATGAGAATTTTGTATTCTTATTCTAGTATGAGCACGATCATATTCTGTCCCGATTTTCCAATAAGTAACTAAGAATTGCCATTGTTGTGATATTCAAGTGATGGTAAAGGTTACTTCATGTAATTTACGTACAATATTTTAACTAAGAAATGTCACAAGGTGATGAGCTAATCAATTGGAAGATATTAAGTCACAATATTAACTAAATGATCATATGTTCCAAAAAATTTTGTTCAGAGTAAGATTAGTAACAACTGAGGTCATGCTGGATGTTTTAAGACTCAACTCTGAGTTTGAAAAAAAAAAAATCGATTACTTTAATTTGGATTTGATTTTGAATTCAATTAAACACATTTAATTTATTGATTTTGGGTTGACTTAATTTAATTTTTTATAAGTATTCAAATTAAAAAAATTAATACAAATTCAAATTTGAATACTTGATTTAAAAATTTAAATTTAGTCAAATTGAACTCTTAAGTATATTTAAAGTTCTTTGTTAAATATTAAGCCGCAAACTGAATATTAAAAATATAACGCAATTACAAGTTCGATCAATCCAAGTCCAAGTGGATTTGGCTAATTAACCTTTGGGACTTTACCAGAATGTATGAGATCAACATGCACATTTTCTGAGGCGTTTCTTCACCACATAACGAGGGCAAGAACACTATCCAAGTATTTCAAAGAAGACGTATTTTTAAGTAGTTATGCTCTTTGCTTAGTCAACCTAAATTAAATAGAGTTTTTGTCTTCTAGCTTTTGTTTAAAGAACTAAAAATGAAATTTCACACCCCTAAAATTCATAGGAGATGGTTAAAAATAATTTTTAGGCTCTTATGTTTATTATACCTAACGTTGAATAAACTTGATATCCAACTTATTAATATATTAATATATTATTTTAAATTAATAGTATTTTTAATTAATTGATTCAATTGTAATAGGGTTACGAAAGTTTCACAAATAAAGTAAATTTAAGTTCTAAAGTGGAATTAATAATAGTTTTAAAAAATTCTCCATTGAGTATAATTGTTATTTTTGCTGGCCGTTATTAAATAATTGTTAAACCGTTACTAAATAATTGTTAAGTTTACATTTGGTTTGGGATTAATAGTGTGAAAAAATGGAAATTGTGGGACGAGCTCGCTGTTGAAGGTAGAACGTGGAAGCTTCGAGGTAACGTTATACTTGGTGGGTGGCTATAAGTGAGAGAGAGGAAATTTGGTGGTGTTTTTAATTCTTGATAATGGCATTGCCTTCCGTTTTTGGAGGTCTCAATGGTAGAGATTTAGTCGTGTACTCAGTAGTCGATTGATGTAACATAAACTACACGGAGATTGTTGAATAATCAAAATATAATACATCCCTCTAAAGTAATTAGCGAAAATATTATGTTGTTTTTGATTAGTATTGATTTGAAACATCCTTAACCAAGGTAAAATGACATTTTATACATAAGTTTACAAATGTCATTAATTGAATCAATAGTTAATAGTGAAGAACTAATATGATTGGACTCAAAATAGAGTAGACATTAATATCATAATCTATTTATATTCGAAACATTGAATAATGATAAGATTGAATTATACAAAAAAAAAAATCATATGTAGAAAGGTTAGTCAAAGCCACTTTGACGTTCCTAAATATTTGGATGGTCATAATATGTTGCTGAATGTTAATCTTGATATATGATTATAAATTATTTAATTGGAGAATTAAAGATAAACTAAAAGGAGTTTTAATTTATCAAATTCTAATTATGAATTAGAATTATAATTTATAATTATTGCTAACATATTTCAAAATCTAATATGTCTCACATAAAGAATAAGTTGAAGAGAGCAAAAATATTTTAATCAAGTTAGACTTGATTGTAAAATTTAAGAAACTTTATGATAATAAATAAGGATCAATATGAGATACTGAATCTTATTTAGGCATAATTGATATTTAATTAGTATTATTTGTAATTCTAATTAAAGTTTAATTGAAATTAGAATTTAATTTCAATTAAATTATTAAAATGTGCAAAACTTATTAAAAATAGGCTTAAGCTCTAATAAAGCTAAAACTTCTTACTTAACCCTCTCTGTAAGAGTTACAGAGTTCTTTCGATATGTTCTATAGATATCGTTAGAAGCCAGATACTTGTGCGGCTATGGTGGTAGAGATAGATCGATTTTGGAAACAGTTTGAGGGATGCGACGGGAATATGATCATGCTTCAGAATAAGGCACGAATTAAAATTCATGCTTTTATTATGATTTATTTGTTAATAATTTTATATAATTAAAGTCATCACAGTTTTCAAGAAATGAATATATGAAAAAGTTTCGTAATTATTTGATTGTAGTTGGGATTGTATCCTGTCCTGATTTGCCAACAACTAGTTCATATTGTTCATGACTTTGATGATTATCCAGGAATTGATAATATTTATTAGCTATATAGTGAATTTTATAACAAAATGTATTCTTTTGTTTAAAGGAGTGTCAAATTTTTTCAAATTTAAAATTTATCATACTTAACATAACAAATTTAATAGGAAACAAATTTTTTCAAATTTAAAATTTCAAACAAATTTAAAAAAAATTAAATGACAAAAGATTTTAAGGAAAAGAAATAAACTATAATGAAGATTGATGTTTTAATATTTAGAGGGAAAAAACTAATCTTTTTTCAATTTAATTTCAAGTATGATAATAAATGGGAACTAACTTTCTATGTTAAAATTAGAAATTTAGTTGGAGTGAACAATTTTTATTTTATTGTCAATATAGTTGTTATTTATTAATAAGATATCGTGAATAATGTAATTTATATTATCATTTAAAATTTATCAAAATATCACTTTTCATGAATAACAATTTTCAATTAGCAAGTTGATATGACAATATTTATAATTGAGTCATGATAATAATTATGCAATAACTTCACAAGCGTGAGTAATTTATTTATAATTAATTCTTCAATTTTATTTCTATACATTATTAAAATCTTTAATTTTAAAAAAATATTTTTCGTTAAATTAGAAAAAATGGCAATACTAGAATATTATTCCACGAGTAATAATATAAATTGACCCAAAGGTGAATCATTTGCTCCAAAGGTTCAATTACGGAAGCATAAAATTTTTAAGAGTTTTTACTTTAAAAGGATGAAGTTTTGAGTTTTAATGATGGGAAGAATTCACTTCCACTTTTTAAAAAAGTTAAAATTTATAAATGTCACTTGAATTAAATTTATAAGTAATTTACTTAAAATAAATCATTTACGAAATATTACATGCACCAGAAAATTTATCTAGTATGTATATGAAAAATAATGACAGTGCATTCCATTAATGTATAAAAACAAACTAAGCATTATTATATCTTTATTCATGCTTATTTATCTCTAATTTGCAACTTATATCCAAGTTATTCTAGTTAAAATTTAATAATAATTAATTGTGATATTTAAATATGTGAAATTGCTATAATATTATGGATAATATTTTTGTAGCTAAGAGATTGTTTGCCATATTCCATTATTAGTTATTTTTTATTGATAAATGACCACAAAAATACATCTTAAATGGTTAAAGGTGTAATTTGTGAATTAACATTTTGCAGAAGTTTTAAGTAAGTTCTTTGATATGTCTTCCTCTTACTAGACAGAAGCTAGGTTAGAGAGAAAAAGTAGAGAGAAGGTAGAGAGAGAGAGAGAGGTTTATGTATGTAGAATTCTCGTTATCTTCTTGATTTGCATTGCTACCATTTATAACAGTATCCATCAAGAAGGAAAAGAAACAATCTATCCTAGATAGTGGCCCATATCACCTTACTTTACGGAAACATGACAAAAACTAGAAACAAAGTAAAACAAAGTATCAAAGTAAAAATAACAGTACACAATAACAGGCTCCTAAACAAACTCAACAACTTGCCCTATTCCTAAGGAAACTAAACAACCAGGATTGCACATAAACTCCTCCTGATTCCCACGTGAAAGATCACACTAAGATCACACATACATGGCCACCAACGCAGTGTCACGTGTGCATGGTCCTGGCGACTCCATGCAGACATATCAATTCTTCCCCCCTTTTTAAGGCCGCTTGTCCTCAAGGGCCAAGTCTGGAAAAGTCTTAGCGATCCGACGATAGTCCTCCCAAGTTGCATCTTCTTCAGGGGCTCCTAACCATTTGATCAACACTTCAGTGCGGGCACGGTATTTTTCTTTTTGTACTGTGCGTTGTCAGAGGATCTTTTCTGGTTGAGGCAAGATGGGATGGTCTTCCGATGAGGGTGGTAAGGTTGGTGAAGTGACCGGGACATTACCTAGAAATTTTCTGAGCTTGCTCACGTGAAAAACAGGATGGACACGGGATCCAGTAGGCAAATCCAATCGGTAAGCTACAGCTCCAATTTTTTTCCAATATTTGAAATGGTCCGTAGTACCTGGGAGAAAGTTTTAGAGAGGAACGAAAAACCACCGTAGTCTGCCTGTATGGTTGTAATTTGAGACACACGTAATCTCCAACAGAAAACTGGACATCACGGCGGTGTTGGTCGGCCATAATCTTCATTCGGTCCTGTGCTTGGCACAAATTGGTTCGCAATTCTCGCAACAGATCGTCCCTGTCACGAAGGTAAGTATCCACAGCATCAACGTTAGCAGTGCCGGGTACATACCGAATCAAAGATGGAGGAGGAATTCCATAGACTGCCTGAAAAGGAGAGAGTTTGGTAGAAGAATGACAGGACGTGTTGTAGCTATATTCAACCCAAGGCAACCACTCTTTCCATTTCTTCGGTTGATCACTGGTATAACACCGCAAATATTATTCTAATGTCCGATTAACAACCTTGGTTTGCCCATCCGTTTGTGGGTGGTAGCTGGATCCCATTTTCAACTGAGTCCCTTGTAATTCAAATAATTTCTTCCAGAAACTACTCATAAAGATTTTATCACGAACAGTTACAATGCTAGTAGGTATACCATGAAGCCTCACTACGTTTTTCACAAATGACTTAGCTACAGCAGAGGCGGTGTAAGGATGGGTCAGTGGCATAAAGTCAGCATATTTGGACAACCGATCTACCACCACCATGATCACTCGATATCCTTCTGAACAAGGCAACCCTTCCACGAAGTCCATGGAAATGTCGCTCCATATCTTATTGGGGATTGGAAGGGGTTGCATTAAACCAACAGGAGCTAAGTTCTCAACTTTGTGACGTTGACAAACATCACAGTGACGAATAAATTCTTGTATTGTCTTACGCATGCCATCCTAAAAGAAGTCGTTGCGGACCCTAGCTAGGGTACGGTGGAACCCAAAGTGTCCCCCAAGGGGAGTCTCATGTAGTGAGGGTAAGAATGAGAGTTATTAGAGGAAAATCAGGATTAAGAATTACCTTTTCCTTCAGGAACCAAACACCCCCATGTTTGATAGTGTGTGGATTAGTCTCAAACTTTTGATAATATAGATCAGTGCCATGCTTGGCCACCAACTGCTGCCACCATGTTGCTTCGGGTTTAGAGATTGCTATGAACAAGAATTCAGCTTTGCGTGAGAAAGCATCCGCAGCTCGATTTTCTGCTCCTTTCATGTACTCAATTCGGTAATCATATCCCATAAGTTTTGGTAACCATCGTGATTGCGTCGGAGTGGAAATACGTTGCTCCAATAAATATTTAAGGCTTTTATGGTTAGTACGAACCACAAAAGAATTTCCGAGAAGGTATGGACGCCATTTCCTCACGGATTTCACCACCGCGAGCATTTCCTTTTCATAGGTGGACAGTTTGAGGGATGAACCCTTAAGGGTTTCACTGTAAAATGCTATCGGCCGCTTTTCTTGCATTAAGACTGTGCCGATTCCTTTCCCGCTTGCATCACACTCTATGACAAAAACCTGGGAAAAATTCGGCAATCTTAGAATGGGAGCATGAGACATTACCTGTTTGAGATGGTTAAAAGCTTCATCAGCCTCTTGTGTCCATGAAAACCCCTCTTTTCTTAACAACTGGTTTAAAGGTCCGGCAATGGCTCCATAATTCTTGATGAATTTTTGGTAATAACCTGTGAGCCCGAGAAATCCCCGTACCTCACGAACAGTCCTTGGTGTTGGCCAGTCCCAAACTGCCTGAATTTTGCAGGGATCAGGTTCCACGCCATTCTTAGATAGAATGTGTCCAAGGTATTCAATTTTTTGAACCCCAAAAACACACTTTTCTCGTTTGGCAAAAAGGCGGTGTTGTTGGAGAACGGTTAAAACAGCCTGTACATGTTGCATATGATCCTCCCATGATTTGGAGTAGATAAGGATGTCATCGAAGAACACAAGAACAAACTTTCGTAGGAATGGCTTAAAAATTTCATTAATCAAACCTTGGAATGTGGCAGGGGCGTTAGTGAGTCCGAAGGGCATGACAACGAACTCATAGTGCCCTTCGTGGGTTCGAAATGTAGTTTTATGAATGTCTGTTTCATATACCCGAACCTGATCGTAGATCAAATTTAGAAAAATACCTAGCACCAAAGAGTTCATCCATCAGTTCGTCAATCACCGGTATGGGAAATTTGTCTTTGATAGTGATGGCGTTAAGTGCCCTATAATCGACACAGAAATGCCACTCCCCGTTTGCTTTGCGCACAAGAAGAACTGGAGATGAGTAAGGGCTTGAGCTGGGTCGAATTAACCCCGTGGCTAATAATTCTTGTACTAGCCTCTCAATTTCTATCTTTTGAAAATAGGGGTATCTAAAAGGGCGAACGTTAACTGGTTTGACATCTGGAAGAAGAGGGATTCGATGATCACGCGTTCGTGGAGGTGGTAGTGTTGTTGGCTTTTGAAAAACGCATTCATGATCTTTTAAAATTTGATCCAAATCTGGCTGTATGGTGGTGTTATGATTCTCACCTCTTCCCTTTGGAACTAGTTGAATGAATAACCCAGTGCCTAGAGTTCCTGTTGTACCCAACTGTTGAGACTCCTTTTCGGTGAGGGCTTCCATCTCTCGATTCCTCATCCCATTAAAAGTGTACCGTACACCATCAAGACTAAAAGACATAGTTAATTTCTTATAATCCGTCTGAATGGGGCCTAAGGTCTCCAGCCATTGCACACCGAGTACTACCGGACAAGCAACCTTTGGCAATACAAAGAAGTTTGCGATAATTGGACAACACTGAATATTCATTCGCACTCCTTTACATACTCCCAAGCATTCAACACGGTCTGTATTTGCGATCACAATTTGGAATTTCGTGGTTGAGTCCATGGGCAACCCAAACTTTGTTGCAACACGCTGCTCAATAAAGTTATGTGAACTGCCACTGTCAATCAACACAACAAGATCTTTATTATTCATCTTACCATACAAATGCAAGGTTTGAGGATTGTGAACTCCAGTGATAGCATGGAAGGAAATCTCTGGTATGTCAGGCAAGTTACATTCGTCTTGGAATGGCTCCTCACTATTTTCTTTATACGGTGCTGATCCATCCTCCTCTATCATGAACAGTTGTGGGCGACTTTTTCACGCCTCTCCCGAGCTTCTTAAGATGAAAGTCGGTGAAAATTTGATGGTCCCGATTCACCATTGGGCTTGGTCCTAACAGTCCTGGCGCAGCGGAAGGAACAGGGGTTGGCTTTGAAGATGCCACTCCTATGATTTTTGGTGCAGAGAAAGGACGATGTTGGAGTTGAAGTTTCTCTTCCACAATACGAGCAGCTCCAAAAGCGTCAGAAAGAGAGGTTGGTTTCTTCAGTTTAACATCCAGGCGAATCTCATCCTTGAGTCCTGCAATAAAACTGCTTACCAAAAATTTTTCGGGCAAGCTACTCACCTGTTGGGTAAGTCGTTCCAAGGTATCCTGATAGACAGCTACCATGAAGGTTTGCTTGAGTCTTGACAATGCCTCTACCAGGTCCTCATATTCAGTTGGTCCAAACCGAACTAAAACCGCACGGGACAAGTCATTCCATGAATCCAGTGTATGGTACTTGAAAAACCATCGATACCTGTAATACCCGGTATCTAGTTTAACCGTTACACCGAAATAAAATTGATATTTAGACTAATGTCATTAAAAACCAGAG
>JANZLC010000006.1:21909263-21928010 GCA_026413385.1 Erythroxylum gracilipes
TCATAAAAGGTGTAAAATATCTTTTAATCTTTCAAATGAAGTAACATAAGCCATTCTTTTGATTTTGGTATCAAAGGGTGAAATTCCAAACCTTTGATATAAGAATTTGACTTTGGCCTCAAATATAGGATTTAGTGCTAAAATATGATTTATGTCTTTTGAATAACTTAATGACTAAAGTAATTCTAAATCCTGTTATATCTTCGTTTATATATATTCTATTGACAATTAAATTGACGAAATTTCTGATTACGAAATTAAAAGTTTTAAATATACAAAATGGTTTGTAAATAAGCAAAGAACACCTGTTTTTCTTAATCTCCATGTTTCTTATCTGTTTGACTTCCGATTTGTATAAAATTCGAACCATGGATTAACTAATGAATGTTTTATCCCTTTTTGGTCATTATGGGCCCTAAAAAGATAGAATTTATTGGAAGAGAATTAGGGTCAAGTTATCAAGGTTTATTAAGATAAAGTGAATTTAAGTCCCAATTGTGGTGTAATCATTGGTGAGGAATCCCTTCCTCGTGACGCGCGCGTTCAGATGTCACGCAGGACGTCGGGCTCGTGTCGCACCAGGGAGGAGTTCCAACATTGGTAATCAAAAATAGACTTAGAACTAAGGATAGGTGGTTTAAGAGTTATGATCCCATTTGTGTTTTATGTAAACTTACAACAAAGAGTTAGAATCATTTGTTTTTTGAATGTAGCTACACTCAAGCAATCTGGAGTAGGATAATGAATATGCTACAACTACCCAAGTTTACATTTGAATGGAGGGAGACATTTAACATGATCATTGTTAGGACTAAGCATGGTGAACCAAATGGAACATTTATTAAAACAACTTTTACTACCACTATTTGCACCATATGGAGAGAGCGAAATAGGAGATTATATAGGAGAATCATTGAGGCAAATATTAGATAGTTGAACACATCATCAACTGGGTTCGAGCCGCTTTCATAGCTCACAATAAGCACAAATCACTTAGTAATCCTTTGAGAAACATATGGATGTTGTCATACATAGCTTCTTGATTAATTTAGCTCTTTATAAAAACCTTATTATGTGCTAATTGCAGTCTGACAATGTGAGTCAATGTAATGTTGTGATAGCTTTTGCTATGATTAATATAATTTCTTTCATTTTAAAAAAATTAATTAGGATTTTATAAGCAGAAAATTATAAGAAAGATGGCCTTCAACAATGGGACCCTTTCCCAAAGTCGGGATTGTTGTAGCCTGAGTCTATTAAATATATATATATAAAGTTAAAAACACAATATAAAATAGTTTAATTGCAATATTTAGAAGTCGCAAGGAATGAAATAGGTGTTTAGATGAAAAATATACTTAACAAGAATTTTTAGGGAAATAAGAGAGAAGCAAATTAAAAGTATTTTATTTACATAAAAATTAAATTTTTTAATAATATATGGTGTTTTCTAATATGTGTGTGTGTATGTATATATATATATATAAGTCATATCAAAATGATTTCTTGCGTTCAAATTTGATCCCAGGAAGGAGTATGAAAAAAGGCACGATTAATTGCTCTATAACCCAAATTACATTTAAAAATGAGCAGTAACTTGGATATTTTAATATCAATAAAAATCACGGTCTACTACCGTCTTTTCTTATTCATATCATACTGCATGCCTTAATTTTAAAGTTGAAATTGATGTTTTATCTTGGTGAGGATGAGAAGACCGAACTTTCTGAAAAATCAAATTGAGCTTCGGCGTTTATCATTGTTGCCATTGAATTAATGGTTCATAGAATGATATTTTGAAGCCAGAGGCTGCGGTGGGAGGTGGAATGTTAAATGCAAAGATCCAATTAGAAATGAACAAGGAGAAGAAAACCTAGGTATACCAAATTCCAGACAAGGAAATGAGTGAATAGCAGAATGCAGGTAATATGAGGATAGATACACGTAAAAGGATCCAAATTAGAAACATAAAGAAAGGGTGTGGTCATGTTTGATCACTTCTCAGATTTCAAGATTCTGAAAGAGCAATGAAGAGGCATCTTGACCTGGGAGTGGTTGAAAGTGATAGGTTGGTAGTTTTATTGCATGCAAATGCCAAGGAATGGACGATGAGTCCTAGCTTTAAAGCCAAACCAAATGGGTTGAATAATTTATTGACCAATGCACATAATATGATGCATTGTGATGTGTCATACATGTCTGTTTTAATGCCTAACTCCATGCCCTAGGTTTGCTATTGGCAGCCAGGTCAGTATTCAATTATGTAATCAAAAAGCAAAGCTATCAATTCTCAGCTACATCACTGTATCAGGATTTAAACCCAAACCAATTTATTACAGATATGAAGGCACCTTTGGAATGCATATAAAGGTACAATTCTAGATTATTATTATTTTAAAACAGAAAAATTTGCGGTCGCTATCTTTTAAATGCGTATTGAATAAATATTCGGATTGACACAATAGTCTATAAATGATATCAATTGGGTACTTCATACTAGACAAGCCATGTACGACAGGTTCAAACAAGAGAGCGTAAATAGAAAGATTTGAACACAAAACCTTTTGGCCCTATATCTTCCATTCTACCAACTCGATCACCTAAACACTTCCTAAGGGGCTTACAATTGTAGATGATCTTATTAACATAAGTAATTGCATTGACTAGGAATATTTTACATGGAAAAACAAACAAAAATTGATACAAAGTGCACTTAATTGGATGTAGAGATCTGAATAAAAAGATGATATCTCATAAAGATTATCCACCTCACTCTTAATATATTCATCAATTCTTTGTTTTCCCGCTTAATCATGCTATTGATCTCTATTTTAATATTCCTAAGCTTACTTTCTTTTCTTAAAATCCTGATATTAGGATTCAATTTCACACATTGTAACTGATTTAACTTTTTCAAAACCAGGATATCTAGCCTTGGTTTCCAAACCAATCGCAACAAACAATAAATTCCTCGGAACTATTTGATGCAAATTTCAAATTGTAATCATCAATATGAGAATCTTGTATTTTAATTAGTCAGGCTTTCTTCTTGAATTTACTCTACTTTCGATACCATAAAGATTCACTTTTGTACTCTATCGTTTCGGCTTTTTTCCTTTCTCATTCTATTCCTTACTTCTACTTTCGATTGGTCTCTTTACCATTGGACCGTTTCTTACACTTGCTGTGAAAAGATAAAAGATTTTGAAAGGTAAGAACAAACAGTTGAACCTACTTTTGGGTTAAGATTGTTCTCACTCTTTAACCCTGGTAACCAGGAACGCATTATGCTTGTAGCAAGGGATGATATATTAATGAACCAAACATACATCAACAAAGAAAAGGTGAGGTGTAATGAAAAAGGTAAATATGTTATGTATGTAACTGAAAAAAGAATAGAGGAGATAGAAAAAAAAAGGAATGGAATAAAGGCAAAAGAAAGGAGGAGAAACTTTGGATGTGACCATTGTCTCCCAATATTCCAAAGATGTCCGCATCAAATCAAAACCCTTCCTAGCTATCTTGAAAATGGAGGGACCCTAATTTCATTACTTTTTCCCTGGTATCACTTGACCCAGAAAGTGTCGTCCCCCCTAACCATGGACTTCCCACAAAGTATCTTCCTGATTAGAGTAAGAGCTATTTGTAAGAGGACAGATTTCTGTCTAATTCTCCTGTTTTTATTCTGTGCTATTGAATTTCAGTTATTTATTTATGTAGGTTTTGTATAGGTCTTATATATAGGGGCAGGAGAATTGGACAGAAAATTATGGCTCCTTCGTAAGTTCTTCTCTCCTTATTTAATTAAATAACTCCATTTTATTAAATTTAATTGGCATATTTTTGGACAAGAAATATCAAACTTCAACTTAGTTTTAACTAAGAATAAGCTATCTTTTAAATTGAAAGTTTTATTCAATTTTGTAATACTAATTATAATTTATATCAATTAAATTTACTATAGTTAATATTACTGGTATGAAGTGCTATATAAGGATACCTCATTCTATGTCGACGTGAATCTTCAAAGTAAGTCACAAGAATTATTTCTCTTTGTTTAATTTTCTTACCATAATTAGCTGTATCAATATGATCATAAACCTAAACAAGTCCCCGTTGATGCTTTTAACCTTACCCCAATCAAAATCACCCACACCAAACTCATGACTCTCACCTCTCATATCCTCCTCCATATCTGTTGCAGATTCTCAGATTTCTTATCTCCTCCGCCACCTTTTGAATTACTCTTTCATCTTTATTTATGACATCCTAAATAATGTCAAGCTTTCTCAAACCTTTACCGTCTTTCATCTTAAATATAGAAGACACTCCATTAATCTCAAAATCTTCAAGACCCCAGCTCCATCAAACAAAGAAATAATCTTTTCGTCCTTATAATCACTCTCACTAAAATCCTGACTGTTGTTGTTGGTCCTACCACTAACACTAAGACTTTATTTACAGAGATTCTAACCTCATTTTCTCAGGTATTTTCAGCAGAAGCAGCTTTATGGCCATCTTTAGTGTTTTGACACTTAGATTTGGGGCTCTAAGCGATTCTTTATCGAGAGAAGAACTTTTAAGCATGATTTTTTTTTTAGCTGAATTGAAAAGCTTTCATTTTCCGAAACAAATTATACGGAAAACAAAGAAAGCAATGTAAAATTCCATTGATTTTTAGTTTTTTAAAAAATGTGAAATGATTTGGGATTTTGAAGATATTAAAAATTTTGGGAATTTAACAGATTCAAATGGAAAACCGGTGGCTGTCAAACAAATTCGGAGTACAAATCATTGTTATGCTTTAAACATTCATGGGTTTTGAGAATTTTTGGCTAGATGGTTTAAATGTCTTGGAAGTTACAATGCTAGAGCTTTAAATAATTTGTATTTGGTTAATTAATTGATTAGTCAATTTTAGCTTATTTATTTTTATTATAATTAAGAAATTTTAAAATTATTTTTATTGAAAACAAGATATATTGCCAAAAATTAGGATTTTAGATATAATTTATAATTGTAAAATGTACAGTTGTAATTAATATTATAAAAGTAAAAAATATCATTTAGCCTTCAGAAAGAAATGATTTTGCGAAAACGAAAATCAGAGATTATTCAATCTCTTCTGTCCACATTTTATGATGCATTGCAATCCTAAGTTGATGGATTTGGGTGGATGGAAAATTTATAACGATAAGAACTAATTCCATTAACTAGGGGAACATTGAATTTTACAACTTTACTAGGAAAAAACAGACATTTCATAAGAAAAGATTCAGCGCTGATATGCTTCTTTCTGTGTCTTTTTAATAATTCCTTTTTTTTGTTCCTTCTTTTTGGGATGCCCTGCCAAGTACTATCCCCGTCAGGCGTTGCATGGATATGGCAATCTCCTGGATGATTTTTGGCCACCTCATAGCCCCATCAAAATGTAGTACACAAGAGTTATGGGCAATGCAATTAGCATCCCAAATATGACACTGCAATTGCATAAGAAAAGTAAATGGTGAGATTAAATAAAAATTTTGAAAAAGGAAAGAATTATAGGATTGTTTTGTATAATACTCACGCTGTGCTAAGAATATCTGGGTGTACGTTGTACTCCTTGGCAAAGACAAAGGGGACAATTCCTTGGGGTAGAGCTGCCTGTTCGATTTCGATGGTTTGACAGACCAAAGCACAACAAAGGCAAGCAGAACATGTTAGGAATGGTACAAATGTTTGTTATTCATTATTAGCAATCCCCAAACAAGCCCTTCGTTGTTGGATTAATTTTTGTTTTTTCTATCTCCAGACTCTAGCCCTCTCTCTGAAATTTGCAATTCAACCTACTATTTGTTTTTCCCACTACTGAAAAGAACACACCAAAATTTAGGAAAGCATACACTTCTGCATTGTTAATTGGCAATAATATTAGTCCTGCAATTATCTGAAAGATTAAATTCTGCTTCACAGACCCACCCAACTCCAAAGAGGGTGCTTTATAAAATATATGATCCACAAAAAACAATATCATAAATGAAAAGAAACAAATTCAACAGACAAGAAAATAATAGAAAATCTGATCTGCAGATTAAAAGAAGCAACAAAATTTGGAGCTTTTGTAGTTAAGTTTGGACTGGTTGTGTCAGAAGGAGGCAATGAGAGATGTTGTATAGAAAGCCAAAGAAAGAGAAAAATGGTGTGATGGAGATGGAGTGCAAGAGAGAGATTGACCTGGACAATGGCAACGTGTAGAAGAGTTCCTCTAAGCCCAACGGCAATAGAAGCAGCTGCCATGACAGCTGGGCCTGTAAGGAATCTCACAGCCATAGCAAAAGCTGCAATGGAATTTCCACATGCTATGATCCTCGGTTGCAAAGCCATGAACAGACCTGTATTATGTCACAAACCCATCAACCAAAAAGCGAAAAAGAATTCGGAGGCCATTAACACCCCCACTCTTATCACTTGTCAGACTCCAAGTCTTTCTTGATAGACCTTTCATCATCACTCCCACCACTTAAAACACAAACTTGGCAGCAAAAAAGTTAAGGGAAAGCTAAAGAAACCTAACTAACATTATCATCCCCACACACTGTTTTGTTCATTTGCTTTGTTGGGTTTGGGTTGCTTGCTTTGTTAAGAACACTAATAATGAAAAAGTAGGAGAGAATCTAAGAAATTGTTGGTACTACACTGCTAAAGAAAAAGATAGGGTAAAAAGAAAAAGGGCAAAGGATAGAGAGAATTTCTATGACTCAAGGATTTTAATCTGTAGCAAAAGTTAAAAGAGTGAGTTTGTCTTTGTGTTTTCTTTTGTGTGTATCAGTAATACTGACCGAGACTGAACATGGCCATGCCGAGCCCTGCATCTGACAGAATGGAAATGGACTGTGCTATAATGGCAGGCATTTCTACATGCCACCTGCAAGAACACCAGACAATAATCAATTCAATGCCCCATAGCCAGAAGTTAAACAGAAAAAAAGAACATAAACCCAGATATCAAAACAGATTTTATAGACAAAATAAATCTCCCTTTAGATTTTGTTCCAGAAACTGGAATTTTACGTAACACTACCTGAATGAAACTAGAGACCAAGTGAGACCGATTAAGCTAGAGTATGTGTTGGGGTTTCTTATCAGTTTCCGCCAGACCATAATCAGTATAAGCCTTGTCATGACGCTTGTTGGAGGCATGGGTTTTGGTTTGCCGTCACCCATTTTTTGACCTTCATGGTTGTTCATTTCTTTCTCTAATCCTCTATTTCCAAAGCTGAATTCGTCTCTTTCCAGATACTCCTCCTGGTTCTCTCTTTGTCTCTCAACTGAAACTTCCAAAACGGACAAACAAACAAAAACCATTTAAAATCTCTTTTTCTTATTAAAAAAGGGGAAGAATCTGATGTTGATCCAAACCAACTGAAGAAATGATAAAGCAACAACCTTTTCCTGGAGAAACGGCCAATTTGACTTCCTTCTGGTCATGACCGCTGTACTCATGGCTACCAAACACATCAGACACTGGTGAAGCACTTGAACTCCAAACAAACATATGAAGATCTCTGCCACCATCTTCAGGTTTCTGTTGAGCTTGTCCATTAGGTTTCTTCGCACCAGCATTATTAACAGCAATAGTACCCTTAGATCCAGTCGGTGAAAACATTCCTGGGTTTGGAGCTGGATAATGGGTTGCACCACCTTGATTGTGGTAATGAAACCTTGACTTGTTACTGATTCCACTTTCTTCTTCATAATTTGATGGTCTCGGCGTTGGTCCTCTAGACGCCGAAAGGCCGTAGACATCAGAAGCACCAAAGTTTGAGTTTCTCCCAGCGGCCATCATTGAGTAGAAGTCAGTGTGGTTAAAGCTAGACCCTCTTGGAGTTGGATTTCTTGATGACTGTAAAGAGTAAATCTCGGCATTGGTTAGATTTGATGGTCTTGGGGTTGTGGACGATAGCCCCTGAGACCTTCTCGAGAATATATCTGATCTTGACGCATTGGATTTTCGTACTGTCACATGCAACTTTCCATCTTCTTTGATCTCTGCTTCAGTTTCTAGAGGCTGTCTACCATCAAGTGACATGATATCAGAATCGACGTGGATCGAGACAATGGAACCAGCAGTATCAGGGAATTGTTCAGAGATGAGCATTTTGGCACCTCTGAATTCAAACATGAATAGCATCAAAGTATACCAAATGATACATTGAAGTACAACAATTTGCACCATAAGACTGCCAGAGAACTCCCCGTACATTCCTTTGAGCAAAGGAATGCCCATGACAAGAGTGTTTGGGAGAGTAGAAAGTGAAAAGAGCGTAATGGTCCATTCCAAACAACCCCTTCTGCTCAACTTACTCCAAAGTCCTAGTACTACTAGAACTATGATCTTCTGGAGAGTATCGGCTGCTATGAAACGTAAGTTCATGGTATAGGGATCGTTGGTAGAGATGAAATGAAAAGAGAGCAGAGGGACTGCGAAAAGAGCAACAAAACGATTGATGCCTGAGCATTGATCAGGAGTGAAGATCTTCCACCATTTGACTGAGCCATAAGCTAAGATCATGGCCACGTAAAGGGGCACCATTGCAGTCATTACATGATAGAAATCTGTTGCAGTAATCATCTTTCGCTATTTGAATCACCTGAAAATCAAAGCTTGAACAACAAACAGATGAAATTAGGTATCAATTAATGGAAGTTTGACGACGAGCAAGACACTGCTTCTGCTGATAGTAGTTATGGTGGGAGGTGTCGACGATGAGAAGAACAAAGCATGTGGGTTTTGGGGGAAGGTTTCTGGGGTAGTGGGTAATAAACAGAGAGGGGGAATTCTTTTTGCAGTATTCAATATACAGCTTTGCTTTGAGAGTTGCGAGCAAGCTTGCACTTGCAGTCCCCAAAGCACAGGGTTTGCTCTTTATTTTCTTTGTTCTTTTCCTTTTTGTTTTCAGCTGTGTTTGGATGTGGTGGTGGTGTGGAGAGAGAGAGAGAGAGAGGAGGAGGTGTAGGTTGTATTAGTAATTAGACACAACTTGCTAAGCTGGCATATATGCACTTAGTCGTGGTAGTACGAAGGATATAGTAGTAGTAGAAAAAGCATTTTGGTTGGGAGGTGGGTTGTGTCTCCAAGTACTTGTTTTGAGAGCCTTTTGGGCATTCGAAAGAGTCCTCTTTCTTCTTGGATTTGCCTTTTCGCTCATGGGTTGCAACTCAGTGTCTTGGTTTGCATGTGTTACTCTTTCTTTCGTCTCGTCTACTCCTTTCTATAAATATTTTGTACGAATTACTAGATATCGTCATTGTTATCAAGGAGATAATGTTTCTAATTCAATTCATTTGCACTTAGTTAAGATTAAAGCAAGTCTTCCTAGTGCGGTGTTTATTCCAAATCAAAGTTTACTAGTATTTATTTGGACTCAGAATACAATTTCAATCACCACTAAACTATAAGCCAATGCTTTGATTAACCTGTGACAACTAGTACATTATTATTGAAATGATCAATCATTCATTCATTCACAGGATGCCTTTAATTGTGAAAAAGCACAAATAGTTAACTATAAGAAATACTTTAACCCAAATTGCATACGAAAAATAATCGAAAGATATTTTTAAAGTGTCCTTTTGTAATTAAAAAGCACGTAACACAGCATCTAAGATGACAATGCAACAATTACATTGTTCAAATAGAAAATTTTATGATTTTATTTTGAAGTAAAACGAATAGAGCTTCTCTTACTTAAAAATGTTTCATGTACAAGGAAAATGAAACGGCTCTTTAAATCTGTTGGAGTTAAAATAAACCCGTAGAGGGGTATGAATTATTAATAAATTTGGAGTGGGGAATAGAGACATGGTGACGAATGGGAGCTTGGTGCCTTCACGTGGACCCTAATTTGTCCGTTCCTAACTAAAAATCTTTTAAGTTGGCAGCTCCAAATGAGAAAATTCCAATGTATTAGGTTATATGTATAAAGATAAGGGTAGGTTGCTCTAGTCTGCAACTCAGTGTTGGCTTCGACTCATCAGTTACCGTGTGTCGGAATCACTCACAACCAATTCTCGTCCAATCGTGTTCATCTGTTTATGAATTCCAAGAATATCAGTTCTTCCTACCGTTACATTATTCTTCTTCTTCTTCCTCATAATATATTTGGATTCTGAGTTAAGAATTGTGGTTATGATTTCTTGACAAGTATACAGAAACCTAAAGAGAAAACAAAACAAGACTGTAGTAGACAAGTAAAGGAACGAAGAGTTAAAGAGAAAAGTTTATAATACATGAAAATATTTTAATTTATATAAATTATGATAGTCGTGATAATTAGAATATCCATTCTCAATCAATTTTGCGGGAAGCGAGCCTTCATAATTTAAGAGGTGAGGTATCAATCCAGTCTACTGTTTCTAAACATTAGTATTCTTGTCAAGGTTTGGGTTTTCACTATACAACTTGTCTTTTGAAGTTCTATATGTGAAGTTCACTTAATAGCTTTTGCACAATTTTGAACTCTTAAAGTTTATAATTGATATATTGCATCACAAGTTTCAAAATACACCATATTATCATAACCTTTTACTTGCAAGTATTCTTAGGCAGTGTTCATTATTAATTGTGAAATCAAATTTCCACGGAGTGAGGTTGATTTGAGATGTTCAACAGTGAGGCCAATGTTTTGTGGGAAATTTAGAAGTTATTTAGAGCGAAACTCGCCATAATTAGAATTCGTAAAACTCTGCTCAAACTTAATAGAGACCCTAACTTAAAACGTAAATTACAATTGGGGCATAGAAAAAGAAAAAAGAGAACAATGCGACATGTACTTTATTCTCTGTAATAATTAACAGTCACCCAAAAGGCATATATGCACATTAAGACTGTCGGGTTCTCTCCATGAAACAAAAACTATTTGATCAAACTCAATTCATTAGTAAAAATAGTGTTTGAAACATTACCAAAATAAGGGTAACAATAATTCAGAAATTCAAATATAACTTGGGAGGCGGAGGACCAAGATCGGCTGAAAGTCTAGTTTAGCTGAAATTAAGGTCTTATTGTGCCTATCAGATATCCAACATCAGGTTCAAATTATGGATAATTTATCTTATTTTAAGAATGAAATTTAGAGTTAGAATTATGAGAAAACTAGGATCTCTATACGCGTTTTCTCTCCTTTTTCCAAGCAGCATATACTGACTAACCTTAGCTTAGACCGTAAGGTTGGATGTGATCAATTTGGCAATTCGTCTAATACAAGCTTAGCTTCTCTGCCCTTATATAAGTAATCCTTGTCTTTTTTTATTAATTATTATACGATCAATTTAACTTCTCGGATTATAATTTTTGTTGTGTTTCTTTTTTCCTCTAATATTTAACTACAAATGTATGAATAAAATTTTTTTCTTCAAAAGTATAGCTTCATCCTTAAGTCAATTTGTAACATAGGCCAAATTTCTGTTTCCCAAGCTCCTTGTCATTTAATATAGAGTAATATGTACTTTCTGAATGTTTATGTATTACTAAATGAAACTAATCTTTAACAATAATAGAAATATTGTTTAATGATAAGAAGTCATTCTCCTACCCAACCAAAATCTCCAAGGATGAGCCAGTAAATGAAAATAAATACGAAAGCAATCTTCCTATTACCTAATGCATGAACTCATGCACAGAAAACTACCGTTAGTTATATATGAACAGTTTCATCGCGTTAACTGCAGTCTGAAGAAATGACTGAAGAACAACTACATTCTACGAGCTGAATAAGACTCCCTCAACAAGACAAGCTAGACCGTACACAACTCTGCAAGGCTAAAATACTGGTCAATTGTTAAGCAATAACATACTTCCGTTCTCAGAATAAGAGCATTCAGGCGACTAAGAAGTTGATCGAATTTTTGAGTTAAAGCGTTAAACTGGTTTTAGAGAGTTAAATATTCTCCTTCCTTTTGAAAATTCCCCTTTATAACTACCTTTTCTAGCAGTTAATTTCAACGACCGAAAGGAGAACAAAAGTTTTTCACCATAGCCCTGTCTCATGGTAATCATTACAAGTCCGGTGAAATGAGTCGTGAAGGTCAAAGAACTGGTTAGAACCGTACGATCCCATGAAAAAGTTCGCCTCACTTATGGTGTAACAAGAAAGTCGTGAATGGTACAACATCAGTCTGTGCGTCCTAATAATAACGATTTTCAGACAATAATACCTGCAGCTGTGGATGTAAGTTTTCCATAGTCATGCTTTCATAAAACAAAATTGGCTATTTCCAGCTAACCTCATGCCCCCGGCTAAGACGCGCTGTGTGTCGTTCAATTACGATTGTGAAACCAGTTATATTTTACAGTCGAACAAGTTAAATAGAATTCTTAGTAGTCATCCAGTTACAGTATATATGAAGAAAAGACCTTAATCCGTTGGTATATTTTCAAAACTCAGTTATACATACAAGTTTTGGACAATATTGTTCTTTCTTATAAAATTAAACAATTATTAATTACATTTTTTTGGTTTTTTAATAACTTATCGTTTAAGTTACGTAATTTGATTAAGATAAAGATAATAACGTGGCCCAATAAATTATCTAAATCAATTGGTTGAAATCCATGTAGAAAATGGATCCTAATCAATATAGACCAAACTGATATCGGTCTTATAATGGGGAAGTCTAATATCGATGTTATATATAAAGGTTAAGGTCTCCTGCAGTTGCTCATATCATTTGTAAGCATACGGATCCTCTGACCCGTTAAGAGAACTTATGTTTTGAGAAAACTATAGAAAAACGTTAACCACATGTTGGTGATCACTTTCCGTAAAGGTTCCGGGTGATTGGAGCTCGCTTTGGCTTCGGAAACTGCTTCAAAAGTTGGGATGGAACTGAAATCAGGTATTTCACATTTCGTTCATTTTTAACCCTCTCATGAACGATCCAGGATACGTAGGTAAGATACCATTACATATTACACGTGGTATTAAAGCAGTTACGTGATCGGGTTGTTAGAAATGAAGGTTTTTTGGTTTCTATCCATTATGATTTTTCATCAGTTTTTAATTCGTTTTTTGATATTTTTTTATGTATATGATTACGTAATAGTAGTATACATAAAGCTAGCTATGAAAAACGGGTCAAAAACGGGCCAAAAAGAGATAAAAATTAATCCTAGGTTGTCGGAAATCACCCTCCCCGTCGAAAGGCGATGCACCATCAGGCATGTGCACCACACGCACCCTATGGTGCTACAGTACCAGCGATGAGGCGATACGGCAACGCACGCTCCAATCGCGTGCAGTCAAGTGACTCCACGCGTTGAGGGATGCATGTGGCACGTGCAACGTACATCTGGCGCACGTTGGTATGCGAGCGTGCCTATGCACAAGTTGACGCCTACTGATGTCAGCGCACAGCGCTACGCTGACGTCAGCTCTACATTAATGCTAACATCAACACCGAAAAATACACAAAATTTTTAAATTTCCCGTAAGGGTGCCTCGGGATGTTTTGGGTCAGTTTTCGAGTCCAGAAAATTCATAAAGTGAGTTTTCTATTTTTCTAGATTTATTACATTAATAATAAATTAAAGTTTAACTCCAGGAAAAGGAATTAAAGTATTTTGGATTCGATTTCGAATGAATTTTCAAGCTTCAGACATCACATGAGGGAGATACTTCAAGTTTTTGTGTCTCAGGTCTCATGCTCAGTGTTCGAGATTGCATGATAGTCCCTCGGAAAAAGAATTAAGACATTCTAAAGCTATTTTTGAGTGAATTTTTGTGCAATAAACTTGCCATAAGGGAGATACATGAGATTCTTATGTCTTAGGTGGTCGGTTCAATGTCTGGTTACGCACGATAGTCGCTCTAATGAGATTTTTCTTTTACAAAAGTCTCAAATGAAGTTTTTCAAAGAAAGTCTTCAGCACGAGTGTGTGACAATGAGACTGTGCATTTGGATTTTTGCATTTATTGATGTTACATTATCACATATCATATGCCCATAAAGAATGTGAGGATAACATAAAGATGTATCCCTTGTGTTTGTAGACTTTTTGAGTGCTGATGAGGATATAGTCACCAAAGTGGCCTTTCAAGTCAGTATTTTGAATTGTTCTGCTTGCATGTTGAGGGATGTCTTTGATTTTCTGTTTGATTATTCTGCCTAAAGGTGTTGGCCTTACATAACATTTTTAGATGTGCATAAAGGCATTAGATAGAGGAAAGTTGTTACTTAAGTGATCTATTCGCCCAAAGGTGGTAGTGTCATAAGAGTTGATAGTTTATACTCTGATCGCTTTTATGTGGAGGTCTAATTACATATATTATGTATTCAACCCAAAGGTGTTTCATAATATGTGTGATCGGATTTTCAGTAAAGATACTATTTAATGACTTTAAGTATTACTATTGTCCTACATTTGTGTTGATTTAAACATTATTATTTTGTAGTCACCTTTTCGGTCAACAAAATCAGTGTCACCATTGAAACCCTGACCGGTTTCAATACGAAGAAGTGGACAAAGGATGTATTGAATGCTATGGAGATAGTTGAGGTTGATATAGTTATACGGATGGATAGACCATCTCCATCTACATCCATGAGCTTGAGAGTTCATAAAGCAGCCTATGAAGCTTGGGATCACTCTAACAGATTATGTTTGATGACCATTAAGAGATCCATACTTGACCATCCAATAAGTGGACTTCCGGACATAGACATAGAGAAGGAGTTTCTTGGTAATGTCTCCTAGAGGTACACAGTCTCACCTAATGTTGAGACAAGTTCCTTGATGAAAGAATTATTCTCCACCAGGTATATAGGAGAAGGGGGAGTAATGGAGTACATATCGAGAATGATTTATCTTCACAATAAATTGAAGGTGTTGAATATTCCTTTTCCTGATGTCTTCATTGTTCACCAGACTCTGAAAACACTTCTTCCAAAGTTTAGTAATCTAGTGATGACATATTACTCGCTGGATGAGGAATGGGACTTCAATGCTTTGATTACCCATTGCGTTACTGAGGAGGAGAAACTCAAGCTTGCTACTCCTTCAGCCCTCGAAGCAACTAAAGGGAAGACAAAGATGAAGCCTGCTGAGTTCAAAGATAGAAAGTTTAAATCTTCTCCACATATTAATGCTGGTCAATCTAGTGCTGGTAAAGGTCCTAGTGACATAAAGAAACCAGTAGTATCAGGTTTAAAAGAAAAGACTGAGATCATCAGGTAACTCCTTGGCTTATCAATTTATAAATCTAATTTATGATAGTCGAATTAAGTATTTGGTGACTATATAGTGGAACATCTGATTAAGGTGCTTCCACAATGCAATGGTTCATATCCAGGATAAAGCCAAATAGAGGGAAAGAGGAACTGATGGTTCATAGCAATGAAGAAGTGGAAGTAAGCGAGTGTAAGTACTGAACCTTGTAGTAAGGTTCATTTTGGTTTTTACATGACACATACTATATGTGATCTTTTGATCAATTTTGGACAAAGAGGGTTAATGTTTTGTATTTAATGCTTTTTGTTGTAAAGTTATTGCCTAATACAAAACATAATGGTACAACTTTTTTATCATATGGTTTTTATAAAATGTGTTTTACTCCGAATTAGATACATGCTTCTTTGTATCTTGCTAAACAAGTTATGAAATGAAGAACCCTGATGAATGAGAAGTCATACATGGTTTGGCATAACAGTTTAAGCCACATTTCTAGAGCTAGGGTTGACAGATTTATCAAGGAAAGCATTTCTTAATTCTAGAATATGATGATCTGGGAACTTGTGCTGACTGTTGCAGGGGTAAGTTGACTAATAAAGATATTGAGGTCAACTCATGCTTTTGACTTGTCGAGTCTGATATATAAAGATATCGGTAGACCTTATATAGTTGCATTGTGCAACTTTAAATGTATTCTAACATTAGTTATGTGTTCTTGCTTAAAAACTGAAGGTTGAGAACCAATTGGAAAAATTCATCAAGATAGTCAAATTTGACCGTAGAGGAGAATATCATGGCAAACATGGTGTTTCAGGACTTTAAAAGGTTCGTTTGCTAGATATTTGGAATTAGTTATAATAGTGACATAATTCACTATGATGAGTAGTTCTGAGCAAAAAGGTGTTTTGCCGAAAGGCATAACTGCACCCTAAAGGACTTGAAGAAGTCGATGTAGAACAAGGCTATTCTACCTAATTATCTAGAAGTTTGAAAACTCAGTTTCGCACACATTCATGTATGAGGCTGCCCTACTGAGGTAGTATAATCCTTATAAAAAAAGATTGCATACTCGTTCTGCTTATTGTTATTTAGTAAGATATCTCGACTATTTTAAGGCTACAGCTTTTATTGTATAGAAGATGAGACCAGAATAGTGGAATCACAAACATCTAAGTTTCTAGAATACGATGTCTATGACGATGGTGGACCCTTTGACCCTTCGGATAATAGTAGGGCGGATACTACAGTTATTATGCACCCGCTACTCATATAGTTAGATCCGGTGGATTTAGGCCTTTGTACCGTACTTGTACAGGAACATGAATCCATAAATGCACACACAAAGGTTCCTGGGGGCACAAAATCTAATGTAGTTAAGTAAATCCACTAGAGTAAGATGACCTGCTATCTCATCTGATTACATAATCTATTAGGTGAATAGGACAATGATATTAGACATGTTTCGAATCCAATTAGTTTTACAGAAGCTGTTTCTGGATGCAATGCGGATGTGTAGTAGGATGCAAAGAATGACAAGATGCAATCTATGAAGCATAGTAAAGTTTGGGAGCCATTTGATTTACAGCGGAACTACAAACTCGTTAGTTGTAAATGAAGATTAGACCTAAAGGATTTCAAGATAGAGTTCAACGGTTTATAGGCTGCCCCAATTGCCTAATGGTTCACTCAGAGAGAAAGGTTTACTTTAATGTAACCATTTCTCTCGCATCCTCATAGGATACATTTTGAGTGATTAAGGCAATTGTAGCTCATGATGATATAGAGTTACATTAGATAGGTATCAAAACTGCTTTCCTGAATAAAGACCTTTATAAAGATGTCTATATGGTACAAACTGAAGGATTTCAGGATCCAAATGGAACTGACATGGTTTGCGTGTTATTCAGATCAATATATGGTTTACTTCAAATCTCCTGAAAGTGATACCTTACATTTGATGAGGTTATTACCTCTTTTAGCTTCATGCAAAATAAAGTTTAAAGATGCATATATCACGAGATCAAGGAGAGCAAAGTTATCTTCCTATTATTGCATGTGAATGATATATTGCTCACGGCAAATTACTTGACCATGTTGTATAAGGTTATGCAATGTTTGGTCGAGAACTTTGACATAAAGGACCTTGGCGTAGCATCTTTTATCCTAGGTATTTAGATCCAGCGGGACAAATCTCAACACTCATCAAACCTCTTATAGAATGCATACATTGAGTATATATTACAAAGGTTTATTACAGTTAACTGTAGAACTGTCGTAGCACATATCTCTTATAGTGAGAGATAATCTTTGGCATATTATCCAAAGAATAAAGTAAAGAGAGAGGTTATGAGGAATATTCTGTATTCTAGTACAGTTGATAGTTTGATGTATGCTCGACTATATACTAGGCAGGACATTGCATTTACTGTTTGACTGTTTGACTGTTTGGTCAGTATCTGGTTAACCCAGGAGTAGACCATTGGAATGCAGTCTAGCGAGTATTGAGATATTTAAAGGAACTAAGAATTATATGTTGACATATAGCATAGTCAACAGACTAAACCTCGTAGGAAATTCATATTCAAATTTGGCTATGTGTCCGGATGATCGAAAGTTAACTTAAGGTTATATGCTTTAAGTTTGTAGATGGTACAATATCATAGAAGAGTGTCAAGTAGACACGAGTGACTTCCTCAATCATGCATGTAGAGTGCATGCTATGGGGCTAATTCACATACGGTTTAGCTCAGAAACTTGATTTCTGAGTTGTCTACGGTTAATTAAATGGCTATACCCATTTGATTGTATAGTGGTAATCTTCTTGCTATGTTGTTTAATAACAACAAAGAATATCATAGAGTCTTAGCATTTAAAGGTCAATTATTTGGCCATAAAGGTGTTGATACCAATGTTTTAAGAACCGGACCGGTGACTGAACCGGAGAAGCGATTAATTTAAGGGTCAATGGTTCAACCGGAATTGAACCGTGATAGAACCGTTATCGAACCGGTGACTAATAAATATATAAATTTTATTATATATATATATATTGTATAAGATAATTTTTAAATATACTATTTAATTATATATCTAACTTAAACCTTCAAACTTCAAAAACATACAATTTTTTTAAAAGTTCACCAACATAACATAAAAGAAGATAACAAAGCTCACTAGTCATATTTCATCAAAAAGATTAAAAAAAAGATCAATAATTATAATATTCGTTCAAGTCAAAATCAAATGCTCCTTCATCATTGCCAGTATGAACATCTTCAACAGATTCCAAATTTGGTTGTTCGGCAGTTTCTTCATCACCTAATTTCATAATAAACAATATTAGACAAAATTACACTTGGAAATAATATATCTAATATTTAATATTATATTACAAAGTAAATTAATTAATAACCTTCGTATTGTTGTGGTGCTTCATCAATTATTGGAATTGCATTTTCCTGATAAATAGCATTTTCAAGATCTTCTTCACCAAGCTCTGGGGATCCATCATTTTCAGTGATCCAAAAATCAAGTTT
>JANZLC010000006.1:21933858-21944355 GCA_026413385.1 Erythroxylum gracilipes
GCCCATTGTGGTTCTATTGTTTTACTCATTGACTGATTGTAAATTATTCTTGGATGACTGTAATCACTGAAAATGGTGAACATGGATTTTAATTACTTACTGCTTTTGCCGCGTTAACGTGGAATCAATGGTTGCAAAAAAAAAAGTATACTGAGTTTTAACCGAACGACTGATGTAGTACGCCACCCTCGCGGAGCACGGACTTGGATATCATCAACGATATCGGGTTCGGGTCACTCGGGAGTGGGGTGTTACAAGTAAGATAGAGTTACCAATGTTTAAAGGTGAAAATTTGCGAGCTTGGGTCTTTAAGTGTGAGCGATTTTTTATATTGGATAGGACACTAGAGAAGTTGAAGGTGGGCTTGGTTACGATGTACTTGAAGGGGGAGGCGTTATCTTGGCATGAGTCGTATGTGAGGAATAGATTAACCAGAGATCCTCCTAGTTTGGATGAGTATCTTTTGACGTTGTAACAGAGGTTTGGAGAGGTAGTTTTTGGAGATTCGGTAGGGGAATTGAAGGAATTGAGGCAGAAGAGAACTGTGAAGGAGTATTGTGCTGAGTTTGATATGTAATTACAAAAATTGGTGGTGCCAGAACCTCATTTGGTTAATATGTTTTTAAAAGGGTTGAAAACGGGGATTTAATATCTAGTGAAGTTGTGGAATCCCAAAACTCTTCAACAAGCATATGATTTGGCGATGAAACGTGAAATGGAGGTTGTACATTGTGGAATGACGGGAAGATTTCGTCATATATAGAGGTTCAAATTATATTGGAAATTCAGTGAATGCATTAAAATCCTCATAGGGTTTGTTGCCTCCTCCTGTGTAAGGAAATCAGAAGGGAGCCAAGGAATTGAAATGGAGCAAGACCGATTCTAGTAAAGAATTAGATGATCGAAGGGCTAAGGAGTTGTGTTTTTTGGTGTGAAGAAAAATACGTCCCTGTTCATAAGTGCAAGAAGAAAATGTTGCAGATGTATGTGGTAGAAGAAGAGGTGTAGAATAAGGAAGTTGATGAAGCTGAAGAAGAGGAGTTACCCATCATATCCTTGCAAGCCATAAAATGAAATATAAACAAATTAAAGTGGAAGGTATGATTGAAGGGAATGTAATTCATATTCTGGTAGACAGGGGAAGTATGTATAATTTTATGGATAAAAGTTTAACATCCAGAATTGGAAAGGAGTTGGTAGAAGTGAAGGAGTTATCCATGGTGGTTAAGAGGAGGGATAAACTTAATATGCAACCATGTATGTCGAAATCCAAAGTGGCAAATAGGTGGTAGGGAATTTTGTACAGATGCTTTGTTGATTGACATAGGCGGGACAAATATGGTGTTAGGGGTTCATTGGTTGCCCATGTTAAATGACATAGTGTTCAATTACCAAAATGAACTGTGGAGTTTTGTTGGAATGGTGAAGGGATGGAGTTGGCAGGTGAAGGATACAGAAACTTGGTGGGAATACCTGAGAAGAAATTAGCAAAAGTCAGAAAGGACAAGGAGGTTATTTGTTGTTTTATGGTGGTGCATTAAGAGGGTTGTACTGAAGGAAAAGTTAAATAACAGGTGAAATTGAGAAAATCGCGGGTGGGAACAAATATCATAGCCTTACTCGATAATTTTTGTGAACAACTACAAAACTACAGCCTAAAGGACTTGAAGAAGTCAATGTAGAGCAGGACTAATCTATCAATTATTTAAAAGTTTGGAAACCTAGCCTTGCACACATTCATGTATGAGGCTGCTCTACTGAGGTAGTATAATCCTTATGAAGCAAGATTGCATGCTCATTCTGTTCATTGCTATTTAGTAAGATATATTGACCACTTTAAGACTACAACTTTTACTGTAAAGAAGGAGGGACCAGAATAGTAGAATCATAGACGGCTAAGTTTCTGGAATACAATGACTATGATGATGGTTGGCCTATTGACCCTTCGGATAATAACAGGGCGAATACTACAGTTATCATGTAATCGCTACTCATATAGTTAGATCCGTTGGGTCTAGGTCTTTATACCATGCCTGTACAGGAACAAGAGCCCATACCTATACACAAAGAAGTTCCTGGGGGTACAAGATTTAATACAATTAAGTAAATCCACTAGATGAGACGACCTGCTATCCCATCTGATTACATAATCTATCAGGTGTAAAGAACTATGTTATTAGACATGTTATAGATCCAGTTACTTTTACAGAAGTTATTTCTGGACCCAATACGGATGCGTGGTGGGATGCAATGAATAACGAGATGAAAGCTATGGAGTATAGTAACTTATAGGAGCTAGTTGATTTATAGCGGAACTGCAAACTCGTCAGTTGTAAATAAAGTTTAAAGATCTAAAGGATTTCAGGTTATCATCTGCGATTTATAGGCTTGCTCAGTTGCCTAATGGTTCACTCAGAGAGAAAGGTTGACTTTATGTTACCTTTTCTCTTGTATCCTCGCAGGATACATTTTGAGTGATTAAGGCAATTGTAGCTCATGATGATATAGAGTTATATCAGATGACTGTCAAAACTGCTTTCCTGAGTAAAAACCTTTATAAAGTGGTCTATATGGTACAACTTGAAGGATTTCAGGATCTAGATAGAACTGACATGATATGCGTATTAAGCAGATCAATATATAGTTTATATCAAACCTCCTAAAAGTGATACTTTATGTTTGATAAGGTTTTTCCTTTTTCGGCTTCATGGAAAATAAAATTAAAAAGATGCTTGTATTATGAGGTCAGGGGGAGCAAAGTTATCTTCTTATTATTGCATATGGATGATATATTTCCAACGTCAAATTACTTGACCATGTTGTATGAGGTTAAGTAACTTTTGATCAAGAACTTTGACATGAAGGACCTTGATGCAACATCTTCTGTCCTAAGTATTCATATTCACTGAGACAAATCTCAAAACTCATCAGACCTCTCATAGAATGCATACATTGAGTATGTGTTACAAATGTTTAATATAGTTAACAGTTAACCTATCGTAGCACTTATCTCTCATAGTGAGAGACAATCTTTGGCACAATATCCAAAGAATAAAGTAAAGAGAGAGGTTATGAGGAATGTTTTGTATTCTAGTACGATTGATAGCCTAATGTATGTCGGCTGTGTACTAGGCAAGATATTGTATTCACCATTTGACTGTTTCGTCAATATCTGGTTAACCCAGGTGTAGACCATTAGAATGCAACTTAGCGAGTGTTGAGATACTAAAGGAAATTAAGGATTATCTGTTGACATATAGAAAAGTCAACAGACTAAACCTCGTAGGGAATTCAGATTCAGATTTTAGCTATGTGTCTGGATAATCGAAAGTCCACTTAAGGTTACAGTTTTAAGTTTGCAGATGGTACAATATCGTGGAAGTGTGTCAAGTGGACACGGGTAACTTCCTCAACTATGCATGTAGAGTGCATGCTATGGGGCTGCTTTATAGACAATTTAGCTCAGAAACTTGATTCTGAGTTGTCTGTGGTTGATTCAGTGGCTAGACCCATTTGGTTGTACTGTGGTAATCTTCTTGCTTTGTTGTTTAATAACAACAAATAATATCACAGGGGTCTTAGCATTTAAAGGTCAATTATTTGGTCATTAAGGTGTTGATACAGAAAGGTGACATTAATGTTTGGAGCATTTAAAGATTGGGGAAAAGTTAGTTGATCCTTTAACTAAAGGATTTCGTCCAATTGTGTTTGTGACACAAGTATACAATATGGGTGTTTTGATGTCCTTAGACACTGTTAGTTAGCGGATCGTTATGTTTGCTCCATGTACATTTGTACATTTTGATGTATTATGACAATACGATGGTTTATCAATAGAGATGATCATCGTTTATCCTCAGTAATACATATTATCATACATTGTCATAATACGTATAAAGGTCTTAAGTTTTGTGTCGATCTTAAGCATTTAAAGGTCATTGGATATAAATATAGATTGACCTTGTACCTATGTCATTTAGACGAATACAATTTTAAACGGACATCCATGAAGTTTGACATGACATAGGGGGATATAAGTTTTTAATCCCATAAAGGTTCTCTAATGCAGTTTAGCATTCAATTAATTGGAGAATATAAAGATTTTTTCTAATGCAGTTTAGCATTTGGTGAGAGAAAACAAATTTTCTATAATGTTGTTTCGCATTCGGTGAGAGAAAATAAGATTTCTCTAATACAGTTTAGCATATGAGGTTTAGCATAAAGTTGGAGAAATCAAGACCTACAGACGAAGATGATACGTTGTAGATCATAAAAGCATTATCCTAATTTGTCACACTTCATTTTCTCATTCATGTTAGTGAGGTATTAGGTATATGTGATTGTATTAGATTTGTGTCACACATGACATATGCATTTGATACTTTTTGGTATCGAAAGCTTTGCAGGACGGAATGATGAACTTTAGTTATCTTTGGATCAAATGTTTTGTTTTTAAAACCTAGTCGACTAATTCAGTAGCGTGGCTTAACCGAGTTTTAAACTACTTTTAAACTTGAATCAAAACTGTAATTAATGCTTATCCAAGGAGGAGAATGTTGGATAATATTGTCTTTTCTCATAAAGTTGGACATCTATGAATTGCATTTTTTAGTTTTTTAATAACTTATCGGTTAAGTTACGTAATTTGATCCAGATAAATATAATAAAGTGGCCCAATAAATAATCTAAATCAATGGGTCAAAGTCCGTATGAAAAATAGATCTCAATCAGTGTGGACTGGACTCATATCGGTCTTATAATGGAGAAGTTCGATATGGATGCTATATATAAAGGTTAAGGTCTCATGCAGTTGCTTATATTATTCGTAAGCATACGAATTCTCTGACTTATTAAGAGAGCTTACGTTTTGAGAAAACTGTAGAAAGACATTAACCATGTGTCGATGATCACTTTATGTGAAGGTCCCGGAAGATTGGAGCTCGCTTTGGGCTCGGAAATTGCTTCGAAAGCTGAGATAGAACCGAAATCAAGTATTCTGTATTTCTTTCGTTTTTAACCCTTTCATGAACGATTCGGAATACATAACTAAGGTACCGTTACGTATTATAGTTTCTATAAACGAGGCCCCAAAATGTAAACATATTATCAACCTAAATAAAGATGACAAGATTAATACAACTTCTAATCTATTGAAATAGTCGTAACTTTGTCACTATATCAACTCGATATTATTGACTTATAAATAAATATATATATAATAATAACAACGATTTTCAAAGGGTTTTTATTTTAAATCTCCAAGAAAAACATTGAAGATTGCACACAGGAACACACAGTTCCATTTTCTTTCTCTAATCATTTTCCTTTCTCCTGAGGTGTCTATGGCGCCTATTGTAATTGATGCTTTTTTTAGTCATTGTTAAAGTTCATGATGCCTTTTTGTTGTATATATGTATGATTCCTCAAATTACGGGAATAATTTTGGTAGTCAGGAATTTTGGGGAAAGAAAGGTTAAGTCGTGAAAAGATTCCATTAAAATTGACTTGAATCCATGCTTAATGGCAGTAAAGTACACGCAAACCAGTTTAATTAGAAACTGAAAATGTGCTAATATACATGCATATAGTCATAGATATACCCCTAATTAGAGATGCAAATAGGTTGGGTTCGAATGATTTGATCCTACACTCATTCGAACTTATTCGAACGAGCGTTAAGTATAATTGATTAAAATGATATTTATTTTTAAAATTTTAAATTTATAAACTAATATAATATTATAACGTCATCTTATCAATAAGAGAGTCGAGTTTTTTAAGTTTTCAGGTTAAGTTTTCAGTCTCGGTCTAATTTAAACTCTAATCTTGTATTTATCTAATTAATTTAAGGTTAAATTAGACCAAGTTAATATCGTAAATCCTATGCTAATTATTATATAATAGATATTATTTAAAATTAAAATTAACATCACTGTAGTTTATAAATAATAAAATAGTATCTGTTCTATTTATTATCTAAGGATTAAAATTTAAATAGTTGGTGAGTCATAAATTTCAATTTATAATTTCATCTCTAAAAACACTGATGAGAATGATGTATTTTGCTTCTACTAATAAACGAAACCACTAATAAATTTAAAGAAAAGGTAATGTTGTTATTATACATTGATAATTAGTAATGAATAGAAGGAATGTTTATTAATTAACAAACCAACCGATGATTCATAGAAATTACTTTTGATTTGATCCTGAACTAACATGCATGCTCATATTATCTGTTCCCCTTAAATGATGGCATGCATGCAATGGGAAACAAGTTAAACGATTGGTTGGAAGAAATTATTCAGCTTCAATAAATAAATTCGTATTTAGATAGGTAAGATTTAAGAACAGGGGATATATACATAGAAATAGGAAATAGTAATGTATGTAAGCTATAAATACTTAGATAGATAGATCTGCAGAGTGCAGACGGTGACAAGAACACAGAAGCGTGCGATCAAGTTAATAATAATAAACGGTGGTGTTGGGTCGAATAACTTTTTTTAATTAATTAATTTAAGAGGGAAAATGTAATGAGGACAAAGAATGGCGTGTCATTCTCTCTCTCCCTGCAAAGTGCCTTTTTGCAACTCAAAAAACTCGGAAAGCACCGTGCATAAGTGCACTGTATGCTATAAGGTTTTTCCTTTTTTTTTTACGACGATTTCTACATTGTTACCTCGTATCCCATTGCTTCCATTAACTTTTGTGATGAGTTTTTATCACTTCCTTCTTTAAACTAAAAAGCGCAATTTTAATGTTGAGCTTTTTATTAAAATATAAGTTTAATTTTAATATTTAAAATAAATTTTAATATTTATAAAATATTTGAAAAAAATTAAAATTTTATCTGCTATGCATAGTTCGAGTATAATATTTTTATTAGACGTGTGGTATGTTAGGATTCACTTTTTAAAAATAATAAAAATTAATTTAAATTCTTTTTAAAATTTTTGATTATATTTTCTAGTCCACAGTTAAGACTAATAATATAAACTAACGGAAATAATCTTAATCCTAATAATCGTAAAGTTAATTTAAAACCCTAATTCCTAAAATCAGAAAATTTAGAAACCAAATCAATGCGACTCGATGATGATTCCACCAAAAATTCATTAGCCATTTGAGTTAAGTTTGTTCGTCCATCATCTCCTTTATACGACATCGTCCCCCTTATCACGTGGCTTCTCCTTCCCCTTATCACGTGACTTATGATTCTTTATTGCAAGTGACTTCGACAACCTAAATTGGTGGAGACAAGACAAGTGATAAGTAGGTCTTTGTCTGTATGTCTCGAAGAATGTTAAGCTAAAAATTTTCTTTGTGCAATTTTTTAATTTAATATGATCCCTATTGTACACGCCATACGGTTTCTTTATTTGGTCCTTACTAAATGTCTCAATTAGGGTTGATTTCAAAAGAACACGACTGTTGAATAATGATAATAATTGAATTAGAGCCTAACCTCAACAATCAGTTGAATATTTCTCACTTAGTTTATGTGCTCTGAATCACTGATATATATCTCTTTGCTCTATTAGTATGCTCTATTTATTACAAAATCTTACAACAACAATGCATCTAGTGATTCACATAGAACACTTATAAGGTCTATCTTTTTTTTTTCCTTCATATTTTTGGTTTATGTTAAAGGCGTGGCTAGAAAAACATTCACAATTAAGGAGTCAACAGAGTAGCTTATGTCTATTCCTAATCAATCATTTGTTAAAAGATTTTTACATTGTCTTTTGGTTTTGCATAACAAACACCATTTGATCTAACTACGAGTCTTTTAATCACTACCAAATCTAACTATTAGTATTTATTTACATATCCAATAGTAATGGAGGCATCTACATTCTATTTTCTAATTACACACAATTAAAATATATCCATTTTCCTAATTAAAAAATCAACTTGAATATAATCTCCTCCTGTAGGGATTTTTTTGCAATACAAATCATGCAAGATATCTAATGTGATAAGCAACATAGTTAGATACATGACTTCACGCACTACAACTCATTGACAATGGCGTTGACGGATCGCTTATAGTCTCAGCCCCATGCAGACCCTATCTCTATAGTGTAATTCCACATATATACATACACTTTATTCAAATTATCATTGTTATTATAGTCTATAAGTTACATCTATATGGAATATGATTTTTGGCTTTAAAAATTTGTAATATATAGTTATATTGCTTTTAATATTTTCTAATAATTATAAACATGTTTTACAATGGCTCAATATGAAGGTGTAAGGCTATTTTATGGTGGGAAGTCCATAATAGAAGCTGAATTGAAATATTTTGATGGACAAAAAAGTATATTTGAAAAAGTTGACCTTAATTATATCAACTATAGGAAAATATGTGAGATAAGAAAGGATTTATGGTGCCTTTAAGTTAATAAGGCATATTATAGCATACTAGGTTTAAAATATGGTGAGTCATTGAGACTTGTCGAATTAAATGAAAGTTATATTAGACTTACATACCTGATGAAAATTTATATAATGATTTATGTGTATATATCACATAAGGTAGACATATCATTTCCTACACTTGATATTTTACCTATAATTGAAGGATAGGAGCTTATTAGGGATTATGAAGATAGTCATGAAGAAGAAGGAAGTGGTGGTGTTAGGATTGAATATATTGACGATGATTGAATATATTGATGATGAACATATTAATGAACAAGTTAGTGATCAAGGTGATAAACAATTTGTTAAGCAGAGTGATAAGTTAATGACCATGATGATGAGCATGTACAAGCATGATGATTAACGTGTACAATTTCATTTCCAAGTAGAAATTCCTTATAACCATCAACCAAATGAAATTGATTCAAATAATTGTGGTAGTTTTACTGGTAATGATGAATATCTAAGTGAAGAAGAGTTAAGTGAAGCATTATAAAGGCAAGTACAAGTATTACATATAATCCAACTAGCATGACACCACATTAGGAGATTAGGCATAAGTTTTAAAATGCAAACGAATTATAGATACTATCTTAGGTTATGTAATGCAAATAAGACACAATGTCAAGTTAAAAAAGAGTGAAAGCAATAGGATCAAAGTTAAGTGTATTGAGAGAATCATATGAGAGTTGTACATTGGATATGATAAGAGTTAAAGGTATGTTAAAGTGAGGACATACAAACATGACTACAATTGTTTCATAACTAATAAATCAAAATTAGTTCCTACTAAGTTCCTGATGAGATGTTTTCAAGATGGAAATTTTGAGGAGCTAGTATGTTTGCAACAACAATGATTAAAGAGTATAGAGAGAAGTTGAACATACTTGTTAACTTAAATATATGTATATTAAACAAAGAGGATATTAAGAAAAGAGAGGGTAACAAATTTTGTTAATGAATATGCTAAGCTATATGGATATGTACATGAGTTGAAGATAAATAATCTTGGCTTAATAGTGAAGTTTTAAATGGAAGGGAATCAATAGAAATGAATATGAGCTGAAGATTATTAATCCTAGCTCAATATTGCAGTTATAACTGGAAAGGAATTAATAGAATTCTCTACTATAGGTAATGGAAATTACATTTCATTTTGTTATTTTGTAATACAACATTCACTTCAGTTTCATTATCTTTTATTGCATTTTAAAAGATTATACATTCGCTTTGACATCATGAAAAGATGGTAGATGAATTTGAGACCTATTTTTAGGATAGATGGTTACTTTTTGAAGACAAAGCTCCAAGTCTAATTATTGAATATAGTAAGAAGGAATGAGGTTACAGGGATATGTCTATTGACATGACTATTGTGGAGGTATAGAACACTAATTCATGGAGTTAGTTTATGAATCTACTAGCACATATGATGTAAAAGGTAACTTAATCTTCATATATTTATAATTAATCTTCATTAGTTTTTAAATATTGACTTATTCTTTTTAAATTATTTTAAGTATTGGCTAAAACTATAGATAAGATTTTACCAAATGCAACCCACCAAAGATGCACTAGACATATATACTATAATTGGCATAGAAACTATAAGGGAAAGGATTTGAGAAAGTGGTTTTAGAATTATGCATGGTCAACCTATATATAAGATTTCAATGAACAAATCAAAAGGCTTTAGAAAATAAAACCTAGATGCACCTTTGGCTTACTTGTTATTCTAAGGAGAGGTAAAAAATATGTTTCTAATCATTTGAATCAAAATTTCTAGTAGTTGAACATAAAATGAGCAAAACTCTTAATGGGTGAATCTTACCGGCTAGAAACAAGCCAATTATATTAGCATACTTAAAACAATTAGAATCATGGTAATAGAGAGACATCCAAATAAGAGATAATTTATGTAACATCCCACCCCCGATGGGAAGGGTAAAATCATAATTTGGCAAAGGTCGAGAGTGATTAGGAATAATTGGAAAATGTCATGCATACTGGTATTGGTCAACAGTGAATTAGTGCACATGAAAATAACTGTACATGCATTCA
>JANZLC010000006.1:21944455-21956704 GCA_026413385.1 Erythroxylum gracilipes
GCCAATGCTCGACTGATAACTGTTATTATAGGCAAACTCCATCAAAGTCAGATAATTATCCCAACTCCCGGGAAACTTTAACACACAACCCCTCAACATATCTTCCAAAATCTGTATAACTCGTTCAGATTGTCCATCTGTTTGGGGATGGAAAGCAATACTAAACTTAAGATTTAACTGAGTTTTTGCTATCCGTTTTTTCTTGTCATTTTCAATTAATGCATTAACTTGAAAGGTTCCTAATGCTTCAGATAATTCTAATATATCTACATCTAATATTGCCGAGGAAGACATTAATTTCTGTTATGATATTCAAGATGTCTATCGTAACTGGTTTCTAAAGAAGTTAATAAAGTTGTATATAATAATAATATTTGTCTAAGACTATCGAGAGCTTGATAATAAGGTCTAAAGGCTTGTCTATTTACTCCACTAAACCGTAAATAATTGAGTCGCTCTTCATAATAACTAATTTTATCATCTACTGTTGCTATTATATCTTCGGTATTAATTAATTGTTCTCTATAGAAAAAACAAATAGGACGATTAGTATTCATAGATCTATAGTATAAAACATAGATTCGTATTCGTCTTCTTGATAATCGAAAGGATTATATCTGTCTATTTCACTGTCACTTATGGGTTCTTCTCTACATTCTAATTCATCGGATATAGTATTATATGTTTCAATACTTGCTTCTAATTCGATATCACTATATTCCATATAGATATATAAAGCATCTTCAGTATCTGTAACTATATAGTGTACTATATCTAAATCAAATATTTTTCTCCAAAGATAATCTAAACAGATGAATAAATAAGTTTCACAGATATAAGATAATGATCTAAATCTATTGGCTGAACATATAATAAACTTAATTGAAAAATATAATGGGCTGTAAAAATAAATAAAGCTGTAATAATTGAATAAGATAATTTAAACAAAATAAAAAGAGAATATATCAAATGAAAACATATTTAACTGATAAAATTTTCTAATTGTGCTTGTAACTCTTGTCTATTGCTTTTAATTGAGTCATATTCATTGCTTAAATGAGTCAACACTGTTTGAGTTAATACTAGTAATTGATAGTGATTATGCTCGATTGCTAATTGCTTCAGATCTTCATATTCTTGTATAGTGGATCTAAGCTTGTCTTCTACTTGTAAACAGTTATTTATTAATGATCTGAGATGTCGAAGATGTTGAAAATACATAATGATCTTGGATAATAGATAAAGATTTTTTATTAATAGATAAAAGATGGGTACAATCATTAACAGATAAGTATACTGATAAGTTCTTGATATTCTTTCCTAGATTGGATTACAAGTTCTTTCATTTCATATACTAATTCTATAGCTCGGGCTGTTTCTTCCATAATTTTTCTTGCGGTTTCTTTGAGTTCTTCATCTTGTATTGCAGATGTGTAGATCCTATGAGCATTTTTATTATTAGCAGCATACATGGTGATATTATCATTAAGAGGTGCTTCGCGTCTATAAGTGTGTCTGATTAAATGCTTCAATGTATTTTTGTGCTCGAAATAAGAATACCGATTATTCATGCTTATGAACTGCAATTAAACATAGATAAAATAAGTTGAATCAAATTAAACATAGATGAAACAGATTGAATCAAAGAGAGTATATCATGTTGATGAAACTAAACAAATAAGACTTCGCATGTACCTGTTTTTTAGATAAATTGTGTCAATTAATCCACTTTGAAATAGTAGATAAGTGGCTAAAGGGTCTGCTCCTGGAAGTATGATTGCTTTAGGTCCAAACCGTCCTCTGTTTTGTGGATAATACTGATAAATTTTCTTTTCTTCAATCCATTCATTTAGTGCTTGAAAACAATCAACAAATGCTCCAGAGGTGATGAGTTTAGCTCCTTCCTTGATGGTATCCTTCATGGGTAATGAATTAATTCTTTCTAAATCAATTGGATTGGTGCATGGGTAAATTGTATCCGGACTTCGTACTCGTCCTAATGTCCGCATATGAGATGTTGAACTACTTGCTGGAGTGGTTAGAGCTGTTTTGTATTGAGGTCTAAGAGGGGGATTTTGAAAATCGGCTAGTGCTTTTTCTGCTTTGGCTTGAGTAGTAAAGCTTTTATGTAATGTTCCTTTCTTTCCTGTGATGTGGATAGCTGCTTGATGCCATTCCTTGTAAATTCCGACCATTGGTCCATTAAAAATAACATATACTTTGGAGTCTTTTTCATGATGCTTCGGGATTGGTATACTGGTAGTAGGAATAAAGGATGATGTAGTGGTTGTGGGTATTTTAGTGGATGGAGAGATAATTGAAGTAGATGCTTGTTCAGTAGAAGAAGTAGTGGATGGATCTTGTTCTTCCAAATGGGCTAGTGTAGATAAAATGCGGTTTATTTCCTTAGTAACTACACTGGTTTTCTGTTGTAATTCTACGAGTTCTACTTGTTTGATGGCCAATGTATCCTTTAACTGTTGGATAACTATTTCCATTCTCTTGTCAATATATCTGCAAGAAAGTTGTTAGAAGACTTTATATATTGTATTTCAAAAGAAAATTGTAATAGTTCCATCTGCCATCTAATGAGTCTTCCTTAATTGTAATTGGATTTAATACTGTATCTTATAAATCCACATAGATACTTTGAATCCCTTTGAATTAAAAATTCAACCTGCAATAGATCAATCTTCCACTTTCTCAATGTTTTGAGACAAGCGAGTGTTTCCTTTTCATGAACTGGATACTTCATTTCTGCTTGATTGAATTTTCCATTAATATATTTTCATAATAAATACTTCTTCATGTTGGGTGGTTTTGCCAAAAGGCAACCTACCCATGTATCCATACTTGCATCAATCTGAACCAACAATTTATCTTCGAACTTATAATGATAAAGTGAGGGAAGTGTTTTACATAATTCTTTAAGTTTACAAACAACTAATGTATCGTCTTTTGTCCAATTCCATTGACTAGTAGTACTACATTTCTTTTGTAATAAACGTCTTTCCATAGCTAAATTTTTCAAAAATCCTTGGTTAGATATATAATTTAATAATCCTAAAAACTGTTGAACATGTTTTCTTCTTGTTAATTGATTAGGAAAAAGATTTAATTTGTGTAAAATATTTGGTTGTAATTTAAATATCCATTATGAAATTCAATACCAAGATATTCTATAGTTTGCTGAGCGATTTTTGCTTTGGGTTTACTTAGAATTAATCCTTTGTCTTTACAGCGTTGTAAAACTAATTTAACCTTTTTATAATGATCTTCTTTAGTTTGATTAGAATAAATAATAATATCATCAATATATACAAAAGTAAATTCTTCCAATCCTTCTAAGTTTTTATCCATAAAACGTTGATAAATACTAGGGGCTTGTTTTAATCCAAAGGGTAATACATTCCATTGATAATGCTTTTGAGGTGGACAACTAAATGCTGTTAGTTCTTTCGTATTATCATGTAATCGTAGTTACCAATATCCTGATTTTGCATCTAATGTAGTAAACCAAAGATGTCCTTTTAATTTATTGATAATAAAGTCTTTTCGAGGGAGTTTATATGCATCACCTATAGTTGCTTCATTTAATTTTTTATAATTAATAACCATTCTACGTTTTCCACGTTTTTGTTCTGCAGAATTATTTACATAAAATGCTGGTGCCGAATGTCTACTTTTACTAGGACTAATAATTCCTTTTTGTAATAAATCATTACATTCAATGCTAAACTCTTTTACATCTTGTTGAGTATAAGGAATATTATTAGGGATATTGATCTCTTGAGAAGGATTTTTTAATTTGATTTCAATAAGTTCATGATTAAGATTTTTGATGGGATCTAATGGATTATCACTACATACTGAATCTAATAAGGTCTCAATTTCAGATTGAATAGATATGTTGTTTAATAGATAAAAATGCAAATTATTTATTTTTCACTAATAACCTTTAATTGTTTATAATAAGAGATATGATAGATTCAAATCTTAATAATAATAGATTTTTGATTAATTGATTTAATGAAAGGGGTTTTAAAAGTAATATGATGTAAATATTGACAAAATGGATTATATAATCGTAAAAAGTTATTTCCTATTATTAATGGTAATCCTGATTCGTTTTGATAAATAGAAGGGATAGAAAAAGTGAATCCTTCAATTAATATATTGATATAATAACTGGCATACCATAAAAATTTATAACTTCCATCGGCTATTCTATTTTGTAAAGGTTTTTGTAACTTCTTCCAGGGGAGTGGTATTTCTTTAGATGCTATACAAATAGTTGCTCCTGTATCTATGTATGCATTAACTTTAGTTCGTTGAATTATCACTTGAATAAAAGTGGCGTTTGGATTGAATTGTTGATTCTGATTCTGAGCTGCTACTAGAGTTGGATTCATTTTCAGTTTCATAAAAATATATTGAAGAGATAGTCGAGTCAGTATTGTAATCTGATTCTATTGGTTCTAATTGGTTTTGAACTGCTAAATTGACTATATGAACATTATTCTTAAAAGGTTTTTCTTGTTTTTTAGGACATTTATTTGCATAATGACCTATTTCATTACAAATCCAACATCTACAATCTTTTTTCTTTGTGGGACAATATTTTTGCTTAGGTTTAAACTGTCTATATTTTTGCTTTCTAAAATATCTACGATTAGGTTGATTAAATGGTCTAAAAGGTTTTCTCTTAAAATAATTTGAAGGATATTTTTCCATTGATAATTTTTCTGTCTTCGTTTAAAATAAGGTTTTCTATATTTCTTAATTTTCTTACGATAAGTATATTGTTTTTCGCATCCATATTGTTGAGGTACTTCAGCATTATTCGAACAACATAATTGAATAGTTTGATGTTTCAAGGTTTTTCTTAATTTTGATTCTAAACATTTTTGAGCTAATATTTCTTTTGTAATTAATATAGCTCCTCCTAAATTATTTGCTATCGAATGTTGATCTATTCTTTCTTGAAAAGTTTATGCAACTTTTATATTCATTGGGTATGGTAATTTTTGTATAAAGATCTGAGTATATAATTCCTGTTCTAACCTACTTAATACATAATAATATTTCCTAAATTCACAGATAAAATCCTCTAAATAACACATATTACATATCCTTATATTATTTAAATGATGGAGTGCTTGTTTTTTATTTGCCATCCTATTTTCATGCTTGAATAAAATAATATCTTTGCCTAGAAATTCTTTATATATTTCATCGGAGATTATTTCAAAGGTATCAACATCGGTAGTTGTACTTTGATAATGAGGGGTTGCTTTTAATGCTGTTTCATTTTCAAGTAAAAATTGTTGTACTATGCCTGATGTTTTAAATGTTACAAAGTTCCATATATAATCTTTATTATGTGGAGTTTCTCCAAAAGGTTTCTCTATTTGTAATAATAATTGGATTTTTCCTATCCATTCGTTTATCAAATCTTCTGCATTTATAACGCAATCTAAATTTAATATACCATCTGATCCTAATGTTATATGTTTAAGTTTATATTCAATTGGGTATTTTCGTACTTTATTTCCTTTATAATAATATCCTTGGTTATTGATGAAATCTTGTCTTTCTCGTTCTCTTCCTATACCTGCTATTTTACTTTTCATTTTAACTAATTCTTTATTATAATTTTCTCTTTCTTCGCCTGCTCTACTACTTTCAGGTTGATCTTTCATTGCTATATCTTTTCTATCTTCATTATCATTCATATAAATTTCTTGATTTGATTCCCAACCGTATATAACTTCATCATTTTCTTTATCTTCTTTGTCTTTACTCATAGTTGTATTGATAAATTCTTGAGAATTTGTTAATGTTAGTTTATGTACTAATGTTGTTAATTCAGCTAATTGTTGTTGAACATTTCGTTCTACATTTTCTAATGATTCTTGTTGTTCTATTTCGATGAGATCTGGTATGTTATCCATTATGATATCTCTGTATATGTTCTTGATGTAAAGTTATATAATGATTTAATGTTTCTTCTAAAAGGTGAAGACTGTCTATCATTAATTCTAAATTTAATCTTAATTCATTGCTGATAATAGGGTTCAAATCTTCTTCTTGATTATGTATAATATAATTTAGTAAGTCATCTTCAGCTGCTATTGTTAGTTGATGTGCTCTATTTATAAATATCTGAATATCATTGATATTATTGATGAGTATAGAACAAATAATGCATATATTATTAGCCATGATTAAACAATTTATGAAATCTATGGATATAATTATAATAGGAAAGTCGTCTTTTTAGATAAAGATAATTATTATAAGCGGCTTTAACCTCATATTTTAATTCTTCTCTGGTCTGGTCATTATTATTTATTTCATTGTTTTCCACTTGTTGTTCATAGTTAATTAATCGATCCAATTCTTCCTTAAATTGTTCTTTGAATATATTACAATCTATTGTAAGACGTATTTTTGCATTTATTATTAATGTACAAAAAGTACAAGGATCTGGTTGATTTATAGGCGTCTGCATGGTTTTATTAATCCTAAAAATGGATGTTGGTTTTGTTTTGTATGTACAGTAGGCTCTGATACCACTTGGCGATCCCCGTTGGCTTTTTCTATTTTTTCTAAGGCAATATTTATTTTTCTAATCTCTTGGATAATATCTAACTGTATTTGCATACATTGTTCTAATTGATTTTTTAACTGTCGTTGGTGTTTTGCAATTTCAGATATTTCTATGGTTACACTCATAATTTTTCATGTATATATTTTGACATAGCGGAAACTTGATTTTGAATATTTTCTAACTGTCTTTGGGTATATTCTGTTGTAGGTTGAGTAATTTGAATAGGTGTCAAAGATCTTGGAATCGAGAATGAATTAGATCTAATTAATACTGGATTATTATTGGTGGATGGCGATTGAGAAAATGAATGTCTTCTTTCTAAAGTTGGTTGTGTCAAAATGGGATATTGAATAGCCGGTAGAGGTGTAAGTTTCTGTTGAAATTTTGTACCTACTTTTACTACTTCTGTAAATAAATGGTCTAAATATATTTGTTCGGCATTTTTAAATTCAATGCTATGGTGTGAATTGGATAAAGCATAGCTAATTTGATACGTTATAGAAAATGGGTATTGTCCTTCAATCATTAAATTATCCTTGTAAAATTTGTAAGCGATGGTTATAGTTCTATTTAATTCTTGTGAAATTAATGGAATTCCTAACTTTAATCTTGTATTAAATTTTATTTTTCCAAAAGCTAAATTACCATTCATTATGCCTAATACTTGATTATTAAGATCTGTCATTCGTTCGTCTAAAATAGCCATTCTAATGGGTGAATCAATTCTTTCTTGAAAAGTTAATTTTAATAAAATTTGTATTGTTGAAAGATGAATATATCCTATTTTATGTCGTCGTGTTTCTGGAATTTTTAGTAACTGTTTTGTAATTTGATCCTGGTCTATTAAATTGATACGTATATGACCATTACATTGATCAATTCTAACTGGTGTTTCATAAACCATTTTTCCAAAATAAATGATATTTTAGCGAGTAAGTAAATTTCTAAAAATTGATTGTTTATGTATATCTTGTCCTGTTTTAAGATTTAACTGAGTTTTTGCTATCCGTTTTTTCTTGTCATTTTCAATTAATACATTAACTTGAAAGGTTCTAATGCTTCAGATAATTCTAATGTATCTCAGAGGACGAGATAAGAATTGGTGAAGACGGTAAGCAAACACATTAAAAGACAAGACTTTTTTGTCCACGTCATCCGTCCTCGAACGGATGTAATGAGGACAAAAGATTGGCGTGTCATTCTCTCTCTCCCTGCAAAATGCCTTTTTGCAACTCAAAAACTCGGAAAGCACCATGCATAAGTGCACGCTATGTTATAAGGTTTTATCTGCTATATTCGAAATATTTGAAAAAAAATTAAAATTTTATCTGCTATGCATAGCACGAGTATAACGTGTGGTATGCTAGGATTCACTTTTTAAAAATAATAAAAATTAATTTAAATTCTTTTTAAAAATTTTGATTATATTTTCTAATCCACGGTTAAGACTAATAATATAAACTAACGTAAATAATCTTAATACTAATAATCTTAAAGTTAATTTAAAATCAGAAGATTTAGAAAGCAAATCAATGCGACTCGATGATGATTCCACCAAAAATTCGTTAGCCATTTGAGTGAAGTTTGTTCGTCCATCATCTCCTTTATACGACATCGTCCCCCTTATCACGTGGCCTCTTCTTCCCTTATCACGTGACTTATGATTCTTTATTGCAAGTGACGTCGACAACCTAAATTGGTGGAGACAAGACAAGTGACAAGTCTTTGTCTTTGTCTGTATGTCTCGAAGAATGTTAAGCTAAAAATTTTCTTTGTCCGTTTTTTTTTAATTTAATATGATCCCTATTCTTTATTTGGTCCTTACTAAATGTCTCAAGCAGGGTTGATTTCAAAAGAACACGACTAGTGAATAATGATAATAATTGAATTAGAGGCTAACCTCTAACAATCAGTTTAATATTTCTCACTTAGGTTATGTGCTCTGAATAGTGATATATATCTCTTTGCTCCGTTAGTGATGCTCTATTTATTACAAAATCTTACAACACCAATGCATTTAGTGATTCACATAGAACAATTATAATCCTTTTTTTTTTTTTTTCATTTTTTGGGTTTAAGTTAAAGGTGTGGTTAGAAAAACATTCACAATTAAGGAGTCAATAGACTAGCTTTTGTATATTTCTAATCAATCATTTGTTAAAAGATTTTTACATTATCTTTTGGTTTTGCATAACAAACACCATTTGATCTAACTACGAGTCTTTTAATCACTACCAAATCTAACTATTAGTATTATTTACATATCCATTAATAATGGAGGCATCTACATTCTATTTTCTAATTACACACAATTAAAGTATATCCATTTTCCTAATTAAAAAAACAACTTGAATATAATATCCTCTTATAGGGATTTCTTGCAATACAAATCACGCTAAGATATCTAATGTGATAAGCAACATAGTTAGATATATGATTTCACACACTACAACTCATTAACCATGGCGTTGACGGATTACTTATAGTCTCCGCCCCATGCAGACCCTATCTCTATAGTGTAATTCCACACATATATATACACTTTATTCAAATTATCATCGGTATTACAGTCTATAAGTTACATCTATATGGAATATTATTTTTGGCTTTAAAAATTTGTAATATAGAGTTATATTCCTTTTAATGTTTTCTAATAATTATAAACATGTTTACAATGACTCAATATGAAGGTGTAAGGCTATTTTATGGTGGGAAGTCCATAGTAGAACCTGAATTGAAATATTTTCATGGACAAAAAAGTATATTTGAAAAAGTTAACCTTAATTATATCAACTATAGGAAAATATGTGAGATAAGAAAGGATTTATGGTGCCTTCAAGTTAATAAGGCATAGTATAGGATACTAGGTTTAAAATATGGTGAGTCACTGAGACTTATCGAATTAAATGAAAGTTATTTTAGACTTACATACCTGATGAAAATTTGTACAATGATTTATGTGTATATGTCACATAAGGTAGACATATCATTTCTTACACTTGATATTTTACCTATAATTGAAGGATAGGAGCTTATTAGGGATTATAAAGATAGTTATGAAGAAGAAGGAAGTGGTGGTGTTAGAGTTGAATATATTAATGATGATTGAATATATTGATGATGAACATATTAATGAACAAGTTAGTGATCAAGGTGATAAACAATTTGATATCTAGAGTGATAAGTTACTGACCATGATGATGAGCATGTACAAGCATGATGATTAACGTGTACAATTTGATTTCCAAGTAGAAATTCCTTATGACCATCAACCAAATGAAATTGATTCAAATAATTGTGATAGTTTTATTGGTAATGATGAATATCTAAGTGAAGAAGACTTAAGTGAAGCATTATAAAGGCAAGTACAAATATAAAGGCAAGTACAAGTATTACATATAATCCAACTAGCATGACACCGTATTGGGAGATTAGGCATGGGTTTCAAAATGCAAAAGAATTTAAAGATATTATTTTAGGTTATGTAATGCAAATAAGACACAATGTCAAGTTAAAAAAGAGTGAAAGTAATAGGATCAAAGTTGAGTGTATTGAGAGAAGCCATGAGAGTTGTATATTGGATATGACAAGAGTTAAAGGTATGTTAAAGTGAAGACATACAAACATGATTATAATTGTTTCATAACTAATAAATCAAAATTAGTTCCTACTAAGTTCCTAATGAGATGTCTTAAAAAAGGAAATTTTAAGGGGCTAGTATGTTTGCAATAAAAATGAATGAAGAGTATAGAGAGAAATTGAACATATTTGTTAACTCAAATATATATAGATTAAACAAAGAGGATATTAAGAAAAGAGAGGGTAACATATTTTGTTAATGAATATACTAAGCTATATGGATATGTACATGAGTTAAAGATAAATAATCCTGGCTTAATAGTGAAGTTTTAACTGGAGGGAATCAATAGATATGTATATGAGTTGAAGATTAGTAATCCTAGCTCAATATTGGATTTATAACTGGAAAGGAATTAATAGAATTCCCTACTACAGGCAATGGAAATTACATTTCATTTTGTTCTTTTGTAATACAACATTCATTTCAGTCTCATTATCTTTTATTGCATTTTAAAAGATTATGCATTTGCTTTGACATCATAAAAAGATGTTAGATGAATTTGAGACCTATTTTTAATGAAAAGATGTTAAATGAATTTGAGACCTATTTTTAGGATAGATGGTTACTTTTTGAAGACAAAGTTCCAAGTCTAATTATTGAATATAGTAAGAAGGAATGAGGTTACAAGGATATGTCTATTGGCATGGCTATTATAGAGATATAAAACACTAATTCATAGAGTTAGTTTATGAACCTACTAGCATCTATTATGTAAAAGGAAACTTAATCTTCATTAGTTTTTAAATATTGACTTATTCTTTTTAAATCATTTTAAGTACTGGTTAAAACTATAGATAAGATTTTATCAAATGCAACTCACAAAAGATGCACTAGACATATATACTATAATTGTCATAGAAACTACGAGGGAAAGGATTCGAGAAAGTAGTTTTAGAATTATGCATGATCAACCTATATATAAGATTTCAATGAACAAATCAAGAGGCTTTAGAAAATAAAACCTAGATGCACTTTTTCCTTACTTGTTATTCTAAGGAGAGGTGAAAAATATGTTTCTAATCGTTTGAATCAAAATTTCTAGTAGTTGAACATAAAATGAGCAAAACTCATAATGGGTGGATCTTACCGATTAGAAACAAGCCAATTATATTAGCATACTTAAAACAATTAGAATCATGGTAATAGAGAGACATGCAAATAAGAGATAATTTATATATAGATGGAAGTCAGATATTGCACCAACTATGATGAAGAAATTGGAAAAGAACAATGGATAGTAGTTCGAAATATATTAGAATTATGAAGTTTCAAAAGGTGATGGCAAGCAAACTATGAGGATTGGTAGAGAACAAACTTGTAGTTCCAATCATGAGATCTATAGGGGCAATCCATCATTCCAAACAAAAGGGTTAAGACATGATAAATGCTTAATAGACTATATTTTAATACCATGTTTAGTGTATTTAATTTGTTTATTTAAGAGTTTTTATGGTTTTTGGTAATTAATTTGTTTGTACCATATTTTTAGGTCTTAATTGCCTTTATGGATCAAAAGGAGAGGAAGTAAAGAAAAATTGGGGTAGAACACAAAAGAATTGAAGCTATTTTGGAAGGACGCACCCATACTAATAGAAGACACATCCATGTTTGGTTTGGACAGGCCTTTGTAAGGGATCGCATAAATCATTGTAATCGTGTACAAATTAAAAGTTGATATTTTCAAATGTGATAAGGTATACATGTTAGTGTAAGTCGACTTGTACACTCCTGTAACTCGACTTACACATGCACAGTACTTATAAGTCGACTTGTAAGTCGACATAACTCGACTTATGCATGTACAGTACTGTAAGATTGTTAGAGTAGTGCCCTAAAGGCAATCGCGTTTAGCGCGTTTTGTACAAAGCTGTGTACAGACTTTATGAATAAATAAAGAAAGGCATCTTTCATTAATTTGATGTTCATTGTTTATGAATTGATATTGATCTTTAATCAAATTAATGAAGTCCATGATATATGACATAGCATGAAGGAA